>SNQJ01S0298629.1:0-10446 GCA_010110895.2 Picea sitchensis
AGTGTGGCCACTTAAAAGACCACGTTTCCATATCTCAGGTGGAATTCAACTTTTCTCTGTTTGTCGTCGGTCCGCGTGATTGGTGTCAGGTCCATGCTGCAATTGTCTTTGTATGTTGGATAAACTCTGCAACAAGACTGCATTAATTTATGTTTGTTTCTCTTGATCTTTTATCAACCTCTCGTTGTCGGCCTTGCAGCTCTGTAGTTCGACCATGAGGCTCCTCACAGTATCAGCTAGATCTAGAGGGGTCTCTACCGCTCTCCTTTTGTCAGACTCTTCGTCTCTATTGTGGGAGCCATCCCCCACTTCGTGGTGCGTCACCATTCTATGCGTCTGCAGTTTCCCGCGGTTGATCATCTGTTTGTGTGCAGGAAAAAAAAACACTTGTTGTTAGTCAATATTTATATTCATTCATAACCAACGCATAATTCATATTTTTCAAATGCATACACACAATAGGAATTTTTTCATTTCTTAACTTCGACTTTTGATAAAGGGGGTTAAGATAGAGGGTTACTCCTTTTAAGAGTTCTCTAAATGGAGTTTTTGCGCAACTCATTCATGAGCCCAAGCAGGCCAAGTGTTGTAACCATGCTTTGATACCAATTTGTCATACACCCACTACGACAACCTAGACTTTTCATCTTTTTCTTCGAGGGATAGAATCCCTGAGACTTCTATGGGGCCTAGCGCAGACCCTCGCTTCCCTTGTCCTCCTCCAAACGACCACAACCTAGCCTTAGCACAAGCGCCTTTCGCAACTCGCGAGTTGGGAGTCAAGACTCTCGACTCCCCTTTCTCCAAACATTGATACCCGAGATATGATACAGGTATGGCTCCCTCCTCACTAGCGCCTGGTACATGTAACCATAGGCTAGGCCAAACACTAGCACCACTCGCAACTTCGCTAGTTGAGGTGTTGAGCCCTCATGCTCCTCCTTTGCGAATCCCTGAGATGCGAGAGGTCAACGTTACGTGGACTCTACCAAAATAACGCACACACGCCACTTGTCTCCTCCACTATACTCTTCTCACGAGCTGTGTCGCTGCTGCCCTTCACACGAGACCTCTACTCTCGGTGTTTCGCGGCCTTAGCGATCAAGGTGCAACTTCTTCCTCCTGCGAAACACTGAGCCATGATAAGTCAACAGTGGGTTGAGTCTTTCTCAGGTGACAAGTGTCTACCACCGGTCACCTGCTTCCTAGGCTAAATACTAGCACTACTCGCATCTCGCGACTTCGCGAGTTGGAGTGTTGAGCCCTCGTGATCCTCCTTCGTGAATCCCTGAGATACGATAAGTCAACAATGGGTTGACTCTTTCCCAGGTGATATGTGTTTATCACCTATCACCCGCTCCCACCTTTCTTTGGGCACTTGTTGTTACGCGACCTGTCAACCGCGCCGTCCCCACTTATGGATGGGTCACGTGTTTGCACGAGCCCTTGACGCTCAACACGAGCCCTCGACGCTCGACACTTCGCAACTTCTACAGTAAAAAAGAATCTCTCTCAAGTTCCGAACCCCCGATAGGCGATAACGAAAAAAGTTATGATCCGGCGGTTCTCCTATGGCCTGGATCCAACGACCATGATCACGTCACGATCTCATGAATTGTGAGTTCGTGCAATCCTACCCTTGACCACCCCAAGTCACAAGTCAGCGAAATGTTACACTGCTACCTGTGCAAAGGCTAAGATCGACGGTCAATAGAGCTCCATCAGATCCTTGGATCTACGGTCCTAGGTCCCATCGCTACTTGCGAAGGCTGAAAGGGTCGAGGTGTTAACGCCTGCGTTCCTTCTCTAGATCCATCGGTCTTGATAGATCTAGGGTATTCCCGAAAGGATTCTGACCGTTCGTCTACCAAATGATAGGGTATTCTCTCTTTCTATAATTGGACTCACTATCCCTTCTGAGCTTGAATCACAGAGTCCAACTTCTCAGGGCTCCAAACTCCCACAACTCCGCGACCTTAGAGAGCTACCCTTTCTTGCATAAGGTTTCTAGACCCAGATCACATGAACCTTCAAATGGTTCTTGGGTGATCATCCCTGATCTTAGTCGAGTCTCTGGGTAAAGGTTCGGTACAGTTCCAAGGTTTATGGGGTAATTCCTGGGGAAGAGTATGCTCGAGGGGCCTTCCTAGAATATTACGAGAATCAAGCAAACAAGATGATTCTCGGTGGAGCGAACTCATGCCCCAGACCTAACCATTTGTATAGAAACCAACGATGACATGTGAGCATACGCATGCATCCATTATTTCCAGTTTAAAACACCAGGCAATCAGTCCATACATAAATTATTATGGGCATATAAACATAAGCATGTATTCATGATATTCAATTCGAAATACAAGGCATAAAACACTTATCAGATTCACCGGCGTGATGCAACTACTGAGAAGGGTGCTCGTTTCCGCCCAACCATAGGCTCAGTGACTCCAAACGGATTTACCACTAGCCACCCCCGAGCTAGACCACGATGCTTTAAGGTTCAGTCTCCCACTTCCATCTCAACAGAAATCAAGGAAGAAGGTTACTCTCCTCCTCCTGATACAAGAAAATAATCCAGGACGAAGGTTACTCTCCTTCTCCTGGTATTGAGAACTCCCTGCGTTTCCAGGGTTTCTCCAGTTCTCTTTCGCGATCCCCCGTCGCGCGCGCTCTTCTCTCCACCACATTTCCTCTCTTGCCAATTTGTCTGCAAGGATTGTGTGTGGCGCCAATATCGTCATCCGTGGTCAGGTTTGAGGGCTGTTACGGATGGGCAGTTGACCCCCATCCCCTCATTAACTCTCGAGGAGCCTCCCCACCTACCAATCTGATGGGAAATCCATTCTAGGTCAAAGAGTTGCTTTGGTCTTTGAGCAAGTAAAAACCAATATGGTACTGGCTCGGTGGAAGTTAACACAACCATTACAGGTCCCTTCCACCACCTCTCATTAGCCATCATCGTCTCTTTTATCACATCCCCCTCCCAACAGTCATGCAACACATATTCATAATATAATTTACATTCATCGAACTTTTATGCAAAGGTCCATCAAATCAAACATTTTCATCTTTGAGTTTGCCATAGCTCTTTGCCAACATAGTTATTTTTACAGACTGGGGGAAACAGGGTGTTACAATTCCCTCTCCCTTAAAGGAGAATCGTCCTCGATGTTCTATCTATCAATATGATGTGTATGTATAGAAGTAAACAAAATCAGATATGCCTGTTTCATGGCATCTTCCATTTCCCACGTAGCCTCATCTGGGTCAAAATGTTTCCACTCCACCTTGACCTATGCAATGGTTTGGTTCCTGAGTGGGGTTTCCTTTCTGTCCAGTATGCATTGAGGTTCTGGTAGAAATTCTCCCTCCAGTTCCACCTAGATCACATACCAGTCAATTATATGATTAAAATCGTGTACATATTTCTTCAATAATGAAACATGGAAAAAATTATGTGCTTTTACTGTGGGAGGAAGTGCTAGCCTATAGGCTACAGGTCCCACTCTATATAGAACTTGAAAGGGTCGACAATACTGAGGTGCCAACTTGGCACAAGCTCCCATCCTCAGGGAAATCTTCCTGGGCCTAACTCTGAGATATACGTGGTCTCCCGTCTTGAATTCTCTTGAGTTCTCTTTCAGTCGGCGTAACTTTTCTGTCTGTTATGAGCGACCTTTAGATTTTGTTTTATCTGAATCACTTGTTGTTCCATTTCTTTCAACATGGCAGGTCCAATAGTAATTCTATTTATGGGATTACTCCAACTGGCTGGAGTGTTGCACGGTCTACCATAGAGGACTTTGAAATGGCTCATCTTTAGGGATTCTTGGTAGCCATTGTTGTAGGCGAATTCCAATAGTGGCAGGTAATCTTCCCACTTTTTGGGTTGATGCATTACATGCATCCTTAGCATGTCTTCTAATATTTGGTTCACTCTTTCCATATGTTCATCAGTTTGAGGATGATAGGTTGTGCTAAATAGTAATTTGGTCTCCATACCAACCATCAAGGATTTCCAAAAGTTGGAAATAAATTTCGTGTCTCTGTCAGACACAATCTCTTTAGGCATACCATGTAGTCTGAATATCTCCTTCATGAATACGTTGGTGACATCTATTGCCTTGCAAGTCGACTTGACAGGAATAAAATGAGCAGACTTGTTCAATTTATCCACTACTACCATGATGGCGTCATTCTGTTTGGTCGAGGTTGATAATCCGGTGATGAAACCCATGGAGATGGTTTCCCATTTCCATTCCGGGATTGGTAGAGGTTGTAATAATCCTGATGGGTGTCGGTGCTCTGCTTTAACCTGTTGGAATTCTATGCATTTGGCTAAGTACTCAGCTATGTCCTTCTTCAATCCAGGTCAATAGAATTGTTTCCTAGTGGTTGTGATCATCTTCTGGTATCCTGTATGACCAGTATATGGTCTTTTATGTAGTTCATCCATTATGAACCTCTTCAAGTCATCACAATCGGGAATATACAATCTATTTTTGTAGGTTAGCAGACCTCCATCTGTCATCTGGTAGCCTTCATAATTTATCCCTATGGGTTCTTTCTCTAGGTACGAGGTCACGGTCTAGAAGAATGTGTCTATTTCTTGTGCATTCCTGACTCTTTCCTTTCCTTAAGTGTGGCCACTTAAAAGACCATGTTTTCGTATCTCAGGTGGACTTCGAGTTTTCTTTGTTTGTCATCGGTCTGCGTGACTGGTGTCAGGTCCATGATGCAATTGGCTTTGTATGTTGTATAAAATATACAACAAGACTGCATTAATTTATGTTTGCTTCTCTTGCTCTTTTATCAACCTCTCGTTGGCGGCTTTGCAGCTCTGTAGTTCGACCATGAGGCTCTTCACAGTCTCAGCTAGATCTGGAGGGGTCTCTAGCGCTCTCCTTTCGTTAGACTCTTCATCACTATTGTGGGATCCATCCCCCACTTCGTGGTGCATCACCATTCTATGCGTCTGTAGTTTCCCGCGGTTGATCGTCCGCTTGTGTGCAGGAAAAAAAACACTTGTTGTTAGTCAATATTTATATTCATTCATAACCAGTGCATAATTCATATTTTTCAAATGCATACACACAATATGAATTTTTTCATTCTTAACTTTGACTTTTGATAAAGGGGGTTAAGATAGAGGGTTATCCTTTTAAGAGTACTCCAAATGGAGTTTTTGCACAACTCGTTCATGAGCCCAAGCAGGCCAAGTGTTGTAACCATGCTGTGATACCAATTTGTCATACACCCACTACGACAACCTAGATTTTTTGTCTTTTTCTTCGAGGGACAGAATCCCCGAGACTTCTATGGGGCCTAGCGCAGACCCTCCCTTCCCTTATCCTCCTCCAAACGACCACAACCTGGCCTTAGCGCAAGCGCCTTTCACAAATCGTGAGTTGGGATTCAAGACTCTTGACTCCCCTTTCTCCAAACACCGATACCCAAGATACAATACATGTATGGCTCCCTCCTCACTAGCGCTTGCTACATGTAATCGTAGGCTAGGCCAGACACTAGCACCACTCGCAACTTCGTTAGTTGAGGTGTTGAGCCCTCGTTCTCCTCCTTTGTGAATCACCGAGACACGAGAGGTCAACGTTACGTGGACTCTGCCAAAACGATGTGCACATGCCACTTGTCTCCTCCATTGTACTCTTCTCACGAGTTGTGTCGCCACCTCCCGTCGCACTAGACCTTGGCTCTCGACGTTTCATGGACTTAGCGATCAAGGTACAACTTATTCCTCCTGCGAAACCCCGAGCCACGATAAGTCAATAGTGGATTGACTCTTTCCCAGATGACAAGTGTCCACCACCGGTCACCCGCTTCCTAGGCTAAATACTAGCACTACTTGCATCTCACGACTTCGTGAATTGGAGTGTTAAGCCCTCGTCCTCCTCCTTTGCGAATCCCCGAGATACGATAAGTCAACAATGGGTTTACTCTTTCCCAGGCGACATGTGTCTATCACCTGTCACCTGCTCCCACCTTTCTTTGGGCGCTTGTTGTTACGCCACTTGTCAACCACACGGTCCCCACTTACGGATGGGTCACGTGTTTGCACGAGCCCTCGACGCTCGACACTTCGCGACTTCTACAATAAAAAAGAAACTCTCTCAAGTTCCGAACCCTCGATAGGTGATAACCATGAAAGTTCCGATCCCGCGGTTCTCCCGTGGCCTGGATCCAATGACCACGATCACGTCGCGATCTCGCGAATCATGAGTTTGTGCAATCCTACCCTTGACCAGCTCAAGTTGCGAGTTGGAGAAATGCTACTCTCCCGCCTGTGCAAAGGCTAAGATCGACTGTCAATAGAGCTCCGTTNTCGCGAATCATGAGTTTGTGCAATCCTACCCTTGACCAGCCCAAGTTGCGAGTTGGAGAAATGCTACTCTCCCGCCTGTGCAAAGGCTAAGATCGACTGTCAATAGAGCTCCGTTAGATCCTTGGATCTACGGTCCTGGGTCCCATCACTACTTGCGAAGGCTGAAAGGGTTGAGGTGTTAACACCTACGCTCCTTCTCTAGATCCATCATTCTTGACAGATCTGGGGTATTCCCGAAAGGATTCTGACCGTTCGTCTACCAAATGATAGGGTATTCTCTCTTTCTATCATTCGACTCGCTATCCCTTCTGACCTTGAATCACAAAATCCAACTTCTCGGGGCTCCAAACTCCCATGACTCCGTGACCTTAGAGAGCTACCCTTTCTTGTAGAAGGTTTCTAGACACGGATTGCATGAACCTTCAGATGGTTCTTGGGTGATCCTCCCTGATCTTAGTCGAGTCTCTGGGTAAAGGTTCGGTACAGTTGCAAGGTTTATGGGGTAATTCCCGAGCAAGAATACTCTCGAGGGGCCTTCCCAGAATATTACGAGAATCACGCAAACAAGACAATTCTCGGTGGAGCGAACTCATGCCCCAGACCCAACATATTTGTACACAATTCAATGTTGACATGTAAGCATACACATGCATCCATTATTTCCAGTTTAAAACACCAGGTAATCATTCCACACATAAATTATTATGGGCATATAAACATAAGCATGTATTCATGATATTCAATTCGAAATACAAGACATAAAACACTTATCAGATCCACTAGCGTGATGCAACTATTGAGAGGGGTGCTCATTTCCACCCAACCGTAGGCTCAGTGACTCCAATCAGATTTACCACTAGCCACCCCAGAGCTAGACCATGATGCTTTGAGGTTCAGTCTCCTACTTCCAGCTCAACGGAAATCAAGGACGAAGGGTTCTATCCTTCTCCTGATACAGGAAAATAATCTAGGACGAAGGTTACTCTCCTTCTCCTGGTATTTAGAACTCCCTGTGTTTCCAGGGTTTCTCCAGTTCTCTTTCGCAATCCCCCGTCGCGCACGCTCTTCTCTCCACCACATTTCCTCTCTTGCTAATTTGTCTGCAAGGGTTGCATGTGGCACAAATTTCCCTATCCATGGTCAGGTCTGAGGGCTATTACAGATGGGCGGTTCACCCCCATGCCCTCATTAACTCTTGAGGAGCCGCCCCACCTACCAATCTGACGGGAAATCCATTCCAGGTCAGAGAGTTACTTTGGTCTTTGAGCAAGTAAAAACCAGTATGGTATTGGCTCGATGGAAGTTAACGCAACCATTCCAGGTCCCTTCCACCACCTCTCATTAGCAATCGTGGTCTCTTTTAGCAAATCCTCCTCCCAGTATTCATGCAACACATATTCATAATATAATTTACATTCATCGACCTTTTATGCAAAGGTCCATCAAATCAAACATTCACATCTTTGAGTTTGCCATAGTTCTTGGCCAACATAGTTATTTTTACAAACTGGGGGAAACAGGGTGTTACACTTCCCTCCCCCTTAAAGGAACATCATCCTCGATGTTCTATCTATCAATATGATGTGTATGTATAGAAGTAAACAAAATCAGATATGCCTGTTTCATGGCATCTTCCATTTCCCACGTAGCCTCATATGGGCCAAAATATTTCCATTGCACCTTGACCTGTGCAATGGTTCAGTTCCTGAGTGAGATTTCCTTTCTGTCCAATATGCATTGAGGTTCTGGCAGGAATTCTCCCTCCGGTTTCACCTAGATCACAGACTAGTCAATTATATGATTATAATCGTGTACATATTTCTTCAATAATGAAACATGGAAACCATAATGTGCTTTTATTGTGGGAGGAAGTGCTAGCCTATAGGCTACAGGTCCCACTCTATCTAGAACTTGAAAGGGTCCACAATACTGAGGTTCCAACTTAGCACAAGATCCCATCCTTAGGGAACTCTTTTTGGGCCTAACTCTTAGATATACGTGGTCTCCCATCTTGAATTCTCTTGGAGTTCTCTTTCTGTCGACTTAACTTTTCTGTCTGTTCTGAGTGACCTTTAGATTTTGTTTTATCTGAATCACTTGTTGTTCCATTTCCTTCAACATGTCAGGTCCAATAGTAATTATGTTTACGGGATTACTCCAACTAACTGGAGTGTTGCACGGTCTACCATAGAGGACTTCGAAAGGGCTCATCTTCAGGGATTCTTGGTAGCCATTGTTGTAGGTGAATTCCACCAGTGGCAGATAATATTCCCACTTTTTGGGTTGATGCATTACATGCATCCTTATCATGTCTTCTAATATTTGGTTCACTCTTTTCGTCTGTCCATCGGTTTGAGGATGATAGGCTGTGCTAAACCGTAATTTGGTCTCCATACCAACCATCAAGGATTTCCAAAAGTTGGAAGTAAATTTCGTGTCTCTGTTAGACACAATCTCTTTAGGCATACCATGTAGTCTGAATATCTCCTTCATGAATACGTTGGCGACGTCTATTGCCTTGCAAGTCGACTTGACGGGGATAAAATGAGTGGACTTGCTCAGTTTATCCACTACTACCATGATGGCGTCATTCTATTTGGTCGAGGTTGGTAACCTAGTGATGAAATCCATGGAGATGGTTTCCCATTTCCATTCCGAGATTGGTAGAGGTTGTAATAATCCTGCTGGGTTTCAGTGTTCTGCTTTAACTTGTTGGCATTCTATGCATTTGGCTAAGTACTCAGCTATGTCCTTCTTCAATCCAGGCCAATGGAATTGTTTCCTGGTGGCTGTGATCATATTTTGGTATCCTGGATGACAAGTATATGGTCTTTTATGTAGTTCATCCATTATGAACCTCTTCAAGTCATCAGAATCTGGAATATACAATCTGTTTCTGTAGGTTAGCAGACCTCCATCTGTCATCTGGTAGCCTTCATACTTTATCCCTGTGGGTTCTTGCTCCAGGTACGAGGTCACGATATGGAAGAATGTGTCTGTTTCTTTTGCATTCCTAACTCTTTCCTTGATATTCGTCTCGCAGGTGCTCATCGCGGTCAAGTGAATTTTTTTCATACTTTTGCTAAGGGCATCGACCACCTTATTTTCCTTTCCCTTGATATGTTTGATTTCGAAATCAAACTCACTAAGAAGGGCCATCCACCTAGCTTGTCTAGCATTGAGTTTTGGTTGGTCAAATAGATAAATAATTCCATAGTGGTCTGTCATAAGTAAAAATTTCCTTCCCAGGAGGTAATGCCTCCACATTTTTAAGGCGTGCACTATGGCGGCCAGTTCTACATCATGGGTCACATAGTTGACTTCGTGCTCATTCAATTTTCGGGATTCATAGCAGACTGCACTTCCTCCTTGCATAAGGATTCCTCCGAGCCCTTCTTTGCAGGCATCTGTGCACATGAGGAAGTCATTTTCGAGATCAATGATCTTCAGCACGGGTGCATGGGTCAGTAGATGTTTTAGGGATTGAAATCTTTCTTCACATTCTTGTGTCCACATGAATTTAGCTCCCTTCTTCTGGAGGGCATTGATTGGACAACCAATCTTGGAGAATCCTTTTTTAAATCTCCTATAGTATCCTGCTAATCCCGTAAAGGATCTGATATCTGAAACTTCCATTGGGGTAGGCCATTCCATGATAGACCTGATCTTGTCAGGGTCTACTGCTACTCCTTCTTCAGATATGATATGGCCCAAGTAATGTATTTGCTTCTGGAAAAAGTCTCACTTGCTAAATTTGGCATAGAGATGATGTTCTCTTAGCACTTGAAGAACAAGTCTAAGATGTTCCTCATGTTCCTCCCTATTCTTGAAGTAAATTAATATATCGTTAATAAAAACCAGTACAAATTTGTCTAGGAATTTGCTAAGCACATTGTTCATCAAGCATATAAAAGTGGCAGGGGCATTGGTTAATCCAAATGGTACTACCACAAACTCATAGTGACCATATCTCGTCCTGAAGGGATTTTTGTGGATGTCTTCACCCTTGATTCCGACTTGATGGTATCCAGATCTCAAGTCAATCTTTGAGAAGATGGAAGCACCTCCCAATTGATCGAACAGGTCATCGATCCTGGGTAAGGGGT
>SNQJ01S0298630.1:0-10445 GCA_010110895.2 Picea sitchensis
GGGGTTTTGATATTCTCGGAAGATCTTTTACTGCCTCAAGATTTTTGAGCTTGATTAAGTGGTCAAAGTTTAGATGTCCAAGTCTCCTATTCCATAACCAACTTTCATCATGTTTTCTTAGATGACATTCTTCTCTATCTTCTTTCAGCACATATACATTATTTTTTGTCCTTGTGCCTTTGGCCACCACTTGTCCTGAGTTTGCAGACTTTATCTTGCAGTCCTTGGACGTGAACACCACTTTGCATCCTCTATCACACATTTGACTTACACTAAGCAGATTGTGTTTCATCCCATCTACAAGCAGAACATCTTGGGCTTTTCCTTTTCCATTACTTAAACTCACCATCCCTTTACCCTTTATTTTACTTGGAGCATCATTTCCAAAGGCTACGTTTCCTGATTTGCTTTCACTTAGAGATAGAAACTTACCTTTGTCTCTCGTCATATGTTTGGAGCATCCACTGTCTATATACCAAGGTTTCATTTGTCTTTGAGCTTACAATACTAATCCACACTTGTCACTTTCTTTCTTCTTCCAAACCTTGACATTTTCAGCAAGGGAATTCAAATCTGGTTCATATTTCCTTAAACGATAGTCAACAGATTTATTTCCATAATTATGACAGATGTAACACTCTGGTTCGTTGAATAAAGGATCATAACGATTGGTATGCTTAACCTATGTCCTTTTCCCATCCTTCAAGTGATTTGCAGTCTGTGGTGGTTTGTTACTTGGTTGTCTCATTCTTTGTTGTGGCAGATATCTATACCTTGAATGTATTGATTGCTCATAATTTAATTTTAAAGAACAATTTACAACTTTATGACCAAAGTTATAAGAGAAGAAACAATATCCATAGAAAAAATGTTGGTACCTGGAAAATGGTTGTCTTCTTTGTACAGGTCAATTTCTTCCATGCTGATGATTTCCTTGAGCAGGGAGTGCATTATTTCTTTGTTCTACAGATTCAGTCCTGGCACCTTTTTCTTTACTCCTCCTGGGAAATTGATTGTCTTCCTTTCTTTCTACAGGTTTGTTGTTGTTATTGGTTGTAGATTTGACAAATTTGATGGATTCTTTGTTTCATGGCTGACCACTACTTGATCCCTCTTCATAACCCAAACCAGTTTTCAGCTTTGGATTCCTTTGTTGATTCAAAATGGTGGTTAATCCTTCTGAGGCTTTGATACTTGATAGATTCTGATGATACAAGGCTTGAAACTTCTCCAACTCTTTCCTAGTTTTCACTACTTCTTCCAGAGCTTTACATCTTGCCTTCCTTTTTGATAACTGTTGTTTCAGAATGTCCTCGATTTTCTTTGCCTCTTCTAATTCTACTTTTAGAAGGGAAAAGTCTTCATTAGGTTGTTTACTGTCTTTCACGAACTGTATCAACAATTGTTTTTTCTTTCTGTTCTTAATTCTGAGTCTGTCAATCTCTTCCAGTGCACTGATCAGTTCTCCTTTTATATCAACCACAGCTTCTTCTTCATTAGCCTCACTTCCTATGCTTTTATTTTCATAATCCTCTTTGGCCATAAGTATGAAGTCATTTAGTTTATCTTCAATAGAGAAGTCATTGTCTTCATCATCTGAAGGATCATCATCATTGTTTACACAAAGACTTTTCTTTTTAAAATTAATCTCTTTAAAGAAATTTCTGTGTTTGTGCTTCTCCTCATCATCACATGTCTGATCCTTTCCTTTGTGAGGACATTTATTTGCAAAATGACCTATCTTACCACAGTTGAAACATTTGAAAGGAAGTTTACCTTTGTATTTGCCTGACCCCTTCTTCAGTCTCTTCACAAATTTTTCTTCAATTTCATCAGGCTCAGAATCCTCATTCTTGTTTACTTTAAATGATGCTTCTTTGGAGGTGGGTTTATCTTTAACTATTCTCATTTCATATGTAGTCAATGTTCCTAGAAGTTGATCAAACTCCAATGTTTTTGGATCATTAAGTTCTTCTATAGCAGAAACCTTCGAGTTGAACCTATCTGGTAGAGATCTCAAAATTTTATGAACTAAAGAAGGTTCCTCAATTTTTTTCACCAAGTGCTTTCATTGCATTTACTAGTTCTTCAACTCTCATAAATTATTTTCCAACAGCTTCATCTTCTTTCCTCTTCAGCTGTTCAAACTGTACTCTGTAGATTTGAAGCTTGGCATCCTTTACCTTCTCATTACCTTCATAACTGCTAATGAGTTTGTCCCACATTTCTTTGGCAATTCCTAGGTGCATAACTTTTACGAATTCTGCTTTTGCAAGCCCACTCAAGATAGCATTCATAGCCTTAGAATTGAAGCTAAATTCTAGCTTGTCATCCTTATTAGCTAGTACAATTGGCTTTACATAACCAGTATCTACTACATCCCAAACATCTGCACCTAAAGCCATTATGTAAGTTCTCATTCTAACTTTCCAAAAGGCAAAGTTTGTTCCATTGAATAGAGGAGCCTTATTGGTTGAATTTCCTTCATGGCTTGACATGTTTAAGCTCTAGGATCTACCCTTAGATAAAAGGGGCCGACTCTGATACCAATTGTTAGACAACTGAGAGGGCGGGGGTGAATCAATTGTTACCGTGTTTAAACAATAATGCTTATTTTAAATTCTTTGCAGAGCACTTAATGATAATCACAATAATGCAGGGAAGTAAGCAATAGAACATTCAACATCATTGTCACATATGAAATATACAGAGATAGATATTTTTTGAGGAAACCCATAAAGGGTAAAAACCTCTTCTTCTTTATATGATAAGTAATCTTTACATTCTGTACATTATCATACATATGAGCTCCAACTCATTGTGAGGCTGCAACCTCTGTATTGCAAGCTACAACTTGCTGAGAGCACCAACTCTCTGTTTTCTATAGCACCTACTAGAAGGAAGCACCAACTCCCTATTTTCTCTAGCACCCACTAGAAGGAAGCTCCAACTCCCTAAATTTTCCAGCTCCAACTGAATGGAAGCACCAACTTTCAGTCACACAGGCACCAACATGTACAACAGAGAACAACAGTTCTCCCTTGCACCACCCTGGTTTCTCTGGCTGTAGCCAGATGGAAGCTACAACTCCCTGTGTTCAAGCACCCACTTGAACCTATGAGGACAACAATCCTCCCTATCACCTCCCAACCACCCTGAAATATAAAGGTTGTTATATGTAAAATTATCACAGTGATACCATATTTATCATTAGCTTACGAGGCTTATCACTATTCTGCTATGCTGCACTGTTCTCCTATATCAGTGTCTCTCTGTCTGCATCTTCTTGCGGTTTCTGATCTTTTGTTTTTCTCTATAAGAGCACCTCAACCTTCCTTTGGTGTCTCACTGTCTTGCTGCACACATGCCTTGCGCTTTCTTTGCTTCTGCCTTTTCTGCTCTGTGCACCATGTGTATTCAATGCACCATTCCTCTTCTCTATATTTCAGTTGTTACACACTCCTCCTACACTCCTCAATCCTCCTCAACAACAACAACCCCCATCTCTTATTTCTTCAGCATACTTATAGTCTCTGTGCACCTTGTGCATGCTCTCTCGCCATGCTTCAACATCCTCTCCCCTTGTCGAGTGCTCTCATGATCATCCCTGCAACTCTTCAGCTTGTCTGGCCGTTCCTCCCATGCGTCCATCATCACTGGGTGTTATGCCGAGATTTCTTCACCTCTTCAACAGTCGAGACTCTTCATATTCTCTGTTACAGTCGAGCTCAACCTCTATGTTGTAGTTACAGGCTTCAACGCTCTTCCATCTATCAATCACCTCTATGACCAGTCTTCATTCCACTGGTAGATTCCTTGAGACTCTTCAGCTCCTCTGGCACTTACATAGAAGTATCTTCGAGTCCTTTGGCAGAAACCATCAGTGGTTTCTAGCAGTTACAGTGTGAACCTTGAAATGGATCCTAGCTATGCTAGCTCCTTCCACTTACGTGACCACCGACGGTGACCACTGGCTACATCGACATTTTGGCATTTCGGCATTCGTCATTTTGGATTTCCCGTGGTAAATAGTTATCTTGACGCTCCATGTCGCGATCCCTGAAACTCCAAAAAAGGATCTTAGCTGGACTAGCTTTGATCATTTCGGCATTTTGCATTTCGCTATTTCACGATTTCGCATGTCGCGAACTCCTGTTGCGAGTCACTCTGACTCTTCCAATTCTCGATCCCTGAAACTCTGAAAAGGGATCTTATCTCTTCGAGCTCTTCTCTATAGCTCTTCGACGGTGACCAGGTTTTATTCAAAACTGTATTTTACAATTTCATGTTTCGTCACTTATGGACTCCTGTGATGAAGAGTCTCGGGTGTTGACTCCTCCATCTCATGGTATCTGAAACTCCGAAATGGATTCGGATCAACGTATTCCGGTGTTTCTCATGTCGCTGCTTCGACATTCTTGTCATGAGTTTCTTCCTTTACTCCTCCAATGCCCGATATCCAAAATGGAGTTGGATGAACGTATTCCGACGTTTTGCATTTCACTATTTCAGCATTCTTGTCATGAGTTGCTTCCTTGACTGCTCCAATGCCCAATATCCGAAATGGAGTTTACGTTTCTGATCTTTCCATGCCATTATCCCTACATTGTTGATCTTCCTTGCCTACATGTTTGCCATCAAATGAACAAGCACACTCTTGCACTGCATACGACTCTGCGCTAATCCTCCTGAGCTTACGTTGTCCCTCTTTCACCATCGCTTCATACTCTGATCTTGCCATCAATGACAAGCACAGTTGCCTTTAAACATGCCCAACAACCTCTTGTATCCCTTCTAACAATGAATTAACCATCATTTCTTCATATAAAAGGGGCCCTATGGGGGTCATTTGGGAAATATGTTAGAGAAGCAAGAGAACTCTGCCAAAATTTCTCCCATGTATTCCAAACCTTCTTGCATTATGCTCTGAGGTTCATCCTCAACATTCCCTTCCATCCATCCATCCTCCTTATACAATCCATCATTTTCCCCTATATTGGTATGTTGTTTGTGAGGATAGCGTATTGGGAATAGTGCACTTGGAGACAAAGGAGAGGAACCCAAGCGAGGTTCGTGGAGCAGCGCCAACAAAATTCAGGTTTTAACTTCCAATTTTGTTATTAATAAAAGAGAAAACTTCTTGTCCCATATATTTATCTCTGGATGTTTGTATTTATGGATGTTTTTCATGAATATTTGACCCTATAGACAATCTTGATAATTAAGCATATGTTGTCATAGTTTGTTCTATAACATTGTTTTAGGCCAACGTTGTGAGGATGCTTACAATCTTGGAATGGATAACAACTAGAAGGGATTGAAAAAAAACGTAAGGAATTAAGGTACACATTTCGTTCTTCTTTATCTTCCCTTAATTATCATAAGGTTTTGTTTGGTTTGGGTAGAATAGAAGTTTTTCTATCTTTTAGGGTGTCAAGGCTCTTCCTAGTCGCTAGACCCAAATTAGGGGGATTTTCCCCATAGAAAGAACCCACGTTTAGATGGCAAATTTTCCTCTAATAGTATTCTCTCTTTGATTATTTCATCAGTGTGGAAACATTTCATGATGAGGAATAATACCTAGGGAGTGATGTATTTCCAGTCATTTTTAAATTAAGGACATGATACATGACCTTTTTTCTCACAATTTCTAGTTTGAAAGAATATCCTTGCCCAACAAAGATGACCTGGAAGATAATTGGGAACCCAAGCATGAAACCTTTGATTAATAGTGTTAACATGAATGCCCAACCTTTTACCTTGAGTCTCATTTTTACATGCCCCTACATGATCAACACATTTACCTTGATTCATGATCAGTCTAAGATGACTATTCAAACACAAAGCATGATATTATACTTAAAAATGAGGAGGGTCATGAGTGTGCCTCAAAATTAAATGAGGAACCCTAATTTCAACCTACAAAAATTCACATGACTTTTTATTTTTACTTACAAGTGCCTACTTTTTTTAATATAGTATTTTTCTCTTATATTTCATATTCCAAACTAACCCTTAACATGCCCAACCTAATAAGGACTAGCTCCATGCCCTTTATGATGAGTACCATGGTGAGGAGGAGATGTACCATAACTCTTTTTCTTTACATGATTCCTTTCTTATGCTAGAGCCCTTTCCTATAATTTATATCAAAATCTCAATCCTAAACCCGAACGTGCATGGGAGTTTAAATGATATCAATGTGAGATGTAGTGTTGATTTAAAAAATTGACATATTTTGAAAAATGGAAATAGTTTTTGGTCTTGATTGTCCGTCCTCATGCACCTTTTTTTTTTTGTTGGTCGACATTCCTTACGATATGTTATCCATGCCTTTACTATTGCATGTAGGGATAGAGATGCATTCATATACATGAAATTTCATCCTCCATAAACTCTGATTCTTGATTCCCTCCCTCCTTTTACATAAATAAAAAAAAAAAATCTTTTGTTCTTCCTTTCATTTTTTTCTACTTTTCTTTTGCTTTGATTTAGCTTTAAGTTGTTGGTTTTTCTCTTTATTTATTTCACTTTTTCTTTGAGTTATCCCTCTTCTACTAACCTTTTAATTCCTTCCTTCTTTGAGTTTTTTTTCACTTTTCCTTTTTACTTGTGCATGCATTTTCTATGTCTTTGATTAAAGTTCCACTGATTTCTATGCACTTCTAACACATAAAAATCAATGGTAAACATCTCTTAAAAAAAAAATTCCTACTTAGTTGCTAACATCGTTTGTTATACATGATACTAATGTTACTTGTCATAAGATTCAGTATGCCTATTATTTTTTCTAATATCATTCACTTAAAAGATGACCTAAATGCCCTTATTGATACAAAGGTTGAACTTATTGATACAAAGGTTGGGAAGTCAATCCCTCATCTTCTTTCTTTTTCACTGCTTTCCCCTTATAAGAGTGGACTTAACATGCAGGTGCATGACCCCTATTATTTTCCCATACTATTCGACTTTCATTTTATTGAATTTGTTATTGTGAACTTCCCAATTCAACAAACAATAATAAGTGAATTTCTCATTCTTTTTCCCCTTATAAGAGTGGATTGCATGAATGATCCCTATTATTTTTCCATACTATTTTACTTTCATTTTATTGAATTTGTTATTGTTAACGTCCCAATTCAACAATAAAAAGTGATTTTCACTTTTTATTTTTGGTTAGTTTTGATGTGTTATGAATTTTTTTATTTGAGGTGATTCTTTTCTTGAGAAAAAAAAAAAACAAAAACAAAAACAAAAACCCTCCATTTCTATAATCATTGAGATTCGCTAAACAAAAGACAACAAAGAGTAGACAAGACATCGAACATTTAAAAAAAAATACCTCCGCAATTAATACCCTCATCAAGATGTCTCTCTAAATTTGTTAGTTCATTTCCCTTAACCTAGTTCTCTTACTATCTTTACGTCAGCTTGGGATCTCTACCAATAATGGAGTATTTAGATTTTATGGAATATTGTCTAATTTCTGGATGTGGATAACGATGCACATGTGACAAGTTGTCGATTCATTGTGTGCAGGTTGCGTAAGTGATATGTGGATTGAAGGCAATGGATTAGAAATTATTAATCCTCCAATCCCTCATCTTCTTTCTTTTTCACTGCTTTCCCCTTATAAGAGTCGATTCATTGTGTGCAGGTTGCGTAAGTGATATGTGGATTGAAGGCAATGGATTAGTCATTTTATTCATAAAGAAAAACACCAATTTGTATTTAATTATAGTATGCGGAGAAGTCTAACTTGTTAGTCCCTGCCTAAGGCAAGCGAGGGACTCTAGTGTTGATCTACTGTTGAATGATTATTAGTTCATAGTTGACTTTTAATACATGGATTATATCTCTAAGTTTATAACATAGTTTATAATTATTTTTATAAAATATTTTGTGAATAATTATTTATTTACAATTCTATTGGTTGTGACATTTCAAATCTTATTAAAGGCTTTGCTCCTCCCGAGGTATTTTCTCCATGATATATCCTAACTTTTCATTGTAGATATTTTCTCCATTATATACCCTAACTTTTCATTGTATATATAACTTTTTAAAATTGCTTATATCCTAACTTTTCATTGTATATCTAACTTCTTAATATTATATGCAATCTTTAAAGTGACATTTCCTTAAGTTAAAAAGGATTAAATTTTTTCGTTCGCTTACCACTATCTATGACATCCATTCTCATTGAATGAATCAACCAATTGTCTATGGCGTTCCTTCTACTTGTGTCAATCTTATCCTCACCGCTTCACGGCCGCCACGTTGTCATCTTCCCAAAGCCACTCTGAAATTACCTGTTACTCACCTGCATATTTAGATATACAGCTATTGGAACCATCTTTACCATCGCCTTTTTTTCTGCACAGAGATTATTCAAATTATTTTTAGACGAGCCAAAATTGCGAGTTGGAGACTACTTTCCATCGCAAATAAAAGAGGCTATTGGAACCACCTTAGTCCATGTGGCCATTTCCCCCCCTCAATAGGCAGAGCTTCTGCAATTACAAATGTGTAAATGTGTAATATAAGATAAAAAAAAACCCTGAATAATCGATCCAGTGATGGCATCTCGATATTTATGTCCTTTTATTTCCAGTTCCATTCACGTTCATAGAAACTTCTCCCGATGAAGAGTTCGTATAGCTGAAAGAAACTGTAAGCGGAGAGAATAAACGAATGAAATTCCATATCATTCCATAAAATCTGTAGATGAAATCTTTCGAGGTATGAAACTCAAAAGCGATCTTTGTTCAGTCATGAAATTTCAAGCATTCAAAGAAAATTTAAAGATATTGCAGCTCAAGAAACTTCTCTCTGATTATTACAGGTATATTCTTCAATCATTGGACCGTCTTCGTTCTCACAAATGCAGAAAAATAACGATTTGAGATATTTCTTTCGCAGTGCATCGTAGACTCCTGCACCTTACACATGAATAATAACAGTAACAAATATTGAGCTTAAACACATTGTCATATTTGTCAAAGAGCACTTCTTTTACATTTTCACATGTGAATCGTACAGAATGATAACCCATCGATTTTATGACAACTAAGCGCGGAAGATAGGCCTGTTGACACATAAGGAAAAGGCTTAGCTATTTGTATAAAAACTTGATGTCACGAAAATGTACAGTCATGAATTTGCACTTAGAGTTTCCTGTTGAAACAAAACTTATAAAAACTTTATGGGTAGTGGGTGCAATTGCTTGTGTGTTACTATATTCATGAAAAGAATTGAACAGCTAGTTCTTACCTTTTTTCCATCCAGTCTATAAGCCTTCACGATTCCGCATCCATAAGCATCAATTTCTTGATTTTCATTTCTAAAAGAAACAAATACAATCAGCAACTAATAATTCATAGGCAAGGAATAACTACAAAATCGTTGGAAGTATCTAAAATATTTAAACGTTGAGGGGAGACTCCTTCACAAGAACCGACAGAGACTCGTCATTGAAGTACTTCTCCGGAAACATTCCTCTAATGTAGGTTCTGTTAAAAATCGCAATACGAAGGAGATTTCTGGTCTGTCAAGTAGAATTCAGAAAATGACATATTGGACAATCAATAGAAGTTAGATTCCATTGGTGAACTAACAATTTACGTCATTTTTAGCTAACTAAGCCTTATATTTCGTGTCTGGTTTAAAATTAGAGACATGTGACATCAAAGAAGTGAAATATCAAAATTCATTCATTTATAGCAGAATTTCACTGTTATTTAACAGACATTTGATTTGGAAATCGAATATTAGAAAATAAAGCATGCACACTTACCAGTAGCAGGTGGGGATTGCTGGATCAGACGCATCTAAATACAAATTGCCCACAGATAAAAAGGAAAGAACCCCAAACAGTTTATATTTCAGCAATTAAAACAGAACGGAATACATGCATTTAAGAAAACAGAGCATCCACAGCGCTCCAGATAAAACAGAGTATGCAGCATACATTGGTTCCAGGAAAAACAGAGCACTCAGCATCTGCATGCATTTACAAAAACAGAGTATTTTTTTTTAGACAGGAGAAGCTTCACGAATACACTAACTGGCAGAAGAATCGAGATACATAGAAGACTGTAGAAGAAGGAGGGAAGAATTAAATGCGGGAGCTGTGAGAGTTGTTGAGAAATTAATGGCAGGGGAGATTGATAAGTCTGGAGATCCACGTCACCAACACTCCCCCTTAATCTTCACTGCCATGTATGTCTGCAATACCAATCTCGTCCCGGAGATGCTCAAAAACATTCTTTGCAAGTGGCTTTGTGAAAATGTCTGCTAGTTGTTGTTTGGACCTGCAAAACTCAAGATATATGACACCATTGTTTACCAATTCTCGAATGAAATGGTATCGTGTATCAATATGCTTGCTCCGTTTATGAAAGACATGATTTTTAGATAAAGCGATTGCAGAATTATTATCAATA
>SNQJ01S0298631.1:6212-16657 GCA_010110895.2 Picea sitchensis
ATACCTGCAACTTGTCCTCAACAACCAAGATACACAAGAATATGGTGATAATATATAATTTTAACTTATAGATTAGCATAATCCATTAACATTCATGACAAATATGCTCATGGAATAATAATTCAAATATTTTCAAGATATAAATTGGACAAGAAAAAGAGTATTTCTATTAAAATAATCAACATAAGCATATATCTGACAAAATTTTGTACCGACACATATCGGAACCGAGAAAATAAGTCCCTCCTCCACCACTTCAATCCTCCACCAAAGGAAAGCTCATTTAAAGGAGAAAATGAGGTTCTCCATCAAAGAAGGAAGAGCTTGGGGGCTGAACAATGTGTTCATACTTTTAAGGATAAAGGGATGTGTTGGGCCCTTCGTTTTTTATTAATAGAAGTGGAACAAGCAATACTACAGTCCCAATTTTCATTAGCAATTTGTGCAAGTCACAAGAAATATGGATAGAGGAATGGAGAAAAAAATAGAAAGTGGTTACAGGGGTAGCACAATGTCAACCCGAAGAAAGTGGTTACAGGGGCAACACAATGTCAACTCGAAGAAAGAAGTTACAACAATAACAAGAAATAAAGAAGTTGAAATCTAACTGGCTTATATATACGAGATGTATATGATTGTAAAGGGTTGACGGGATTATCATTCACTCCATTTTAGGTTCTACTATTGTAATTAAATATGCATCTGGGGGAAAAGGGTATGTGGAGCTCTGAAGAATGAGTTCGGAGCCAAAAAAGATTGTAAGAGAGAATGACTTGTTGTAATATCGAGGAAGAAAGAAGCATAGGATAGCCTTATTTCTCAATAGTATAGATTTGTTATTAGCTTTGGCAAGACCAAGTAGTGTCGGTGTCTGTTGAATTGTATCTAAGAAACCTTTTGATGAAACTATATGGAGGGACCTAAAATTTTGAAATATTCTGTGTAAATCTCTATCTATTTTTTATGAATTGTCATTCTACTTTACTTTTTCATGTCTGATAAGATAAATATGTTATATCTTGTTTGCAAATGATGTCGCAACTTTGTTGTCTTTACTATTAGTTATGAATGGGTTCATATCTGCTACTTCTTAGTTCATCTTGTGCAAGAATATGTTGAATCTTGAATGTTCTGGAGATCTACCTAAGTATTCTCGTTACCCTTCCCTATATTCTTGTCTTGGTTTCACTTTAGGTGAGACTTCTTCTCTCCAGAGAATATGAAAATGCTAGTGATCTGGACTACTCGGTACCCTTTTGTTGGTAACCTAAGAAGGACCCTGGTCTGATCAATTCTGCGCCAACAAAATGGTTCTGTTGTTGGGACGTGCATTAAAAGGGAACCTTTAGGGAGAATGTTTCCATGGATTCACTGATATGATATTCACCAGTGGTGGGAGAAAAACTATGACCTTTCATATGGAAAGAAATGGAGTTGCGAGGAAAATCTGTGAAAGATACACAAGAGATTGTATTTTACTCAGAAAGATCGAGTGACCAGTGTAACATCCCTCGATCGGTGACCCTGACCTTGTAACTCTACCAAATAAAACTTTTATTCTTCTTTTACTTATTTGATACCATTTATGTGACATTCTCGTCTTGAAACAACAGGCCAAGCCATGCCACCGAGTAACTTTGCAGAAATAATCACATATAAAATTTAACCAAAAGATAGAGATAACATCTGGTATTCACACATATAAATATAGATCTATCTAATGCAATTAAACAGACGACAATACCCTACCCATACACATGTTCATGCGGAAATAACAACAAGCCTACACATACAACATATACGCTATATCCAGGCATTACTCATTAATTATAATGCAAATAGAAATACACAACATACAACAAACAAAGAATTGGTACTTATATTTTAATAAGTGACCACCAAATGTCTGCAGACCTTCCACGAACCTCCCAGCCTTAGACAATGTTTCTCATCACACTTAGTAGTGGGTCACCCCCGAGCTGGGACTAAACTCCACTGGGAAAGGGAATTCTAGGCTTGGAAAGGACAACAAGAAAGTTGTATAGAACAACAGGAAGGATATTTTATCCCAGGAGAAACTTACACCCACAACCCACAGACCCTCATTCCCCACACGCTTGCTCCACCCCAGGAGGGTACACCTTCACTAATAAAATTCCATCGGCTACTACACCTCCCTTACCTTGGGCTTCAGCAACAGGCTAGACCGGAAGTCTTAGGGTGTTGTAGCTGCTACGAAACTCCCTCTAGGAGAACTCACTTCCCAACAAACTCTCTCACTTGGGAGAGTTTCTCACAGGCCTGACAACCTGCTTCTTCAATTCGGATCCTAATCAATACAACAACAACATTCAGCTAACACATGGGTGATGACAGCAACAAAAAATGGGCATGGACACCGAAAGTGGAAATAGCCAAATGCTAAGACGCGACACGGCTCAGGTGAATACAAATGCATCAAGATTCACAGGAAAAACACACATGATGATGTCCAATAGTTGTAGGTTACAATCACGCATGCATCAGTGAGGAGTTTGGCTCTCTTCCAAGATTTCTAACTTCGCGAGAGTACATACACAATGGTGAAGGATCCCTGACAGTCCTAATAATTGTGAGACTTGTGAGCCTCATGAGAAAACCCCTGAACGAGATGACTTGCCCACCTAAAAATGCATGCGCTCAGGTTGACACATGTCTCCCTGAAGCCGCATGAGTTCCACTTAACACTCATTCCCCCTTCCCCCCAGGAACTGTGGACAACATGGTTATATCAAACCTTAGCTTCTAGGAAATAATAATATATTTTATTCCTTTTAGAGGTAATCCCTCTAGCTTATCCCCTATTCCTAGACACTTATCCCCTTCCTGTAACATACCCATCCATCCACAGGCCAAGTACACTACCTTCAATCCCACCCTTGGACTTCTTTCTCTTACTAATACCTTCTTCAAAATTTAAGGATGTGTAAAATAACAGAATTAAGAACATGCAAAACAATATGAAACAAGCATGCATAATCTAAGATTCAATTAAATGATAATTAAATACGTAGTGGAATACATTCATACACAGATAATAATATCACAACAGAGAGAAATTATCTTTATAAAAATGTGACACCAATTGGCTACAGACCAAGGACGTTCCACCCAACCGTAGACACCACTTCTCCAAGTCTCAACAATAGTGTTACCCCCACGCCAAGGATATGAATCCACAAGGATGGTTCAAGAGTGTACTTGGATTCCCAAACCAGTCAGATCTCAATCTCTCACAAGTTTCCCATCACCCACAACAATCCAAGTACCCATCTCTCTTCTTCCCAACCTGTGTCACCCGAGATAATGGACTTCCACCCTTCTCTGCCACGCAGTCCCTCAGCCAGTCCTTCTCCTTCCTGCCAGGGCCTCTAGCACAATTGGTCCAGAATCTCAATGATAGAACTCTCAGGACTCGCAGTTGTGAGAAAAACAGGGTATAGACCCATGCATTTTTGACATTCAATCCCCTAGGTCACGGCTGGATCACACTAGCGACCACAATAACCAACTATCCCATGGATAATTCTTCATCATCTCGATTTACCTTACCAAGCCAAGATGCAGATGAGGACGGATCAATGGAGGAGTTAGGGGGTGCATGGGAGTGAGTGAGTGGAAGTGTGTGCGGTAAAAAAAATGAGTGAAGGTACAGGAAATCAGTGGACAAGCCATCAGTCCAACCCCCCCATCAGACCAAAGGCAGGTTTAAGTAACTTCGTTGGGGAAATCAAGAACCTCCTGGACTTTCCCAATAATCCCTCATAATTGATCGCCTCCCCTGGACAAAAGGTTAATTAGAAAGAAATAAACATTTAGCCTCTCAATCCCCCTCTCTTGTGGAATCATATCCCCCTATAACTCTAGTCCTTTTCCGTCTAGCAGCCAACGATCTCATTATTATTAATAATGATCAAAACATTACATTTCTTGGGCACACTAGACTTTTAATAATTGTTTGGGCACTCTGGCCTCTCAACATTATAAAAATACATTATTTAAAATGGGGGTTCAAAACCTGGGGTGTTACATCCCCTCCCCCTTATTTTGGCATTATCCTCAGTGCATTACAGAATAAAGATACACATCTCAAATTTATTCAAAAATTTGCGGGTACTCTACCCACATGAAATCTTCATGCTCCTAGGTAGAATATTCAGGATCGTAGCAGGTCCATTGAACTTTTACAAGCTCTATAACTTGATTCTGGAGCATTTTGACCTTTATGTCCAATACTTGCACTAGCTGAACCTGAAAGTCTCCTTCTGTCTCTACCTGAATCAAATGCCAATCAATAACATGTTTAGGATCATGTACATATTTCTTTAGTAAAGATACATGAAATACATTATGCACATTAATGGAAGAAAGAAATTCAAGCATGTATGCAACTGGCCCTATTCTATCCAATATTTCAAATGGACCATAGAATATGGCTTCCAACTTTGTACAACTACCCAATTTCCAAGAGGTTTTCTTGGGCTTCCCTTTCAAAAGTACATTCTCCCCTAATTTAAATTCTCTAGTTGTCTTGTTCTTGTTTGCATAAACTTTATGTCTATCCTGAGTTGCCTTTAAATTCTTCTTAATATTGACCACCTAGTCTTCCATGTTCTTGAGAAACTTCGACCCAAGTACCACTCTATCTGCTAGGTTGTCCTAGCTCACTGGAGTATTGCATTTCCTACCATACAAGGATTCAAATGGGCTCATTCTAAATGAATCTTGATACCCATTTTTATATGCAAACTCAACCAAGTGTAAGTAATCTTCCCACTTACATGGCTTATTCATCGCATACATTCTCAGCATGTCTTCAATTATTCAATTGACTCTCTCTATTTTCCCATCTATCTAGGGATGATATGTTGTGCTAAATTTTAACTTTGTGCCAAATCCTTTAAACAATCCCCTCCAAAAATTGGAGGTAAACTTTGTATCTCTCTCTGAGAAAATTGTCCTAAGTATCCCATACAACCTAGAAATTTCCTTCATGAATATTTCTGCAGTCGTAGTCGATGTATGCGTTGTCTTCACAGGCACAAAATGATAAGCCTTCGTTAATTTGTCAACCACCACCATGATTGAATCATGTTGATTATTCATTCTGGGTAATCCCGTGATGAAATCCACGGTGATCAATTCCCATTTATTCTCTGGAATTGGCAATGGTTGCAGCAAACCCGATGGGTTCCTATGCTCAGCCTTTACCTTCTGACATTCCATACATCGAGCGATGTAATAAAAAACATCCTTATTCATTCCCAACCAAAAGAACTAGCTTCTTACTCTTGTAATTGTTTTTTGGTAACACGGATGTCCAGCATAAGGAACATCATGTATTTCCTTCAATACCACATTCCTCAATTCTCCAGAACTAGGTACATAGATTCTATTTTTATGCATGAGTAATATGTCTTCGTTTATCTCATACTCCTTTATTTTATGTTGTACATCTCCTTCTTGTAAGTTTTCTTTTACCTATAGGTAATGTTGATCTGTAACAACACCATCTAATTTTTTTTTCTTCAAGTCTGATTGATGCATACTGACAATAGTATCATGCATGAGATGCACTCTTATACTAATTGCATCGACAAATTTATTCTCCTTTCCTTTGATATGCTTGATATCGAAGTCATATTCACTTAAAAATTCCATCCATCTTGTTTTCCTGGAATTCAAGGTTGGTTTTTCAAAAATATACTTCATGCCAATGTGGTTTCTTCTTAATTCGAATTTCTTCCCCATGAGATAATGCCTCCACATCCTTAAGGCATGAACAATGGCATCAAGTTCCAAGTCATGCATGGCATAGTTCCTCTCATGTTCCTTAAGCTTTCTGGACTCGTATCCAATGACATGTCCATTTTGCGTGAGGACTCCCCCAAGTCCATCCTTACAAGCATTTGTACATACAAAAAAGCTTTCATTTGGGTCAACAATCTTTAAGACACACTCACTAGTAAGTAATTCCTTCAACAGATTAAAATACTTTTCACATTTGAGGGTCCATTCAAATTTAGTTCCCTTCTTTTGCAAAGAAGTGATGGGATGAGAAATCTTAGAGAAACCTACTATGAACCTTCTGTAGTAGCCAGCTAATCCCATAAAATATCTGATGTCTGACACATTTTTGGGTGTTGGCCATCCTCTAAAGGCTTTGATATTATCTGGATCTACTGCTATGCCCTGCTCTAAAAATAACACTTACTCAACTTGGCATAGAACTCATGTTCTCTCAGCACTTGAAATAACAATATTAAGTGATGTTCATGCTCCTCTTCAGACTTGGAATAGATAAGTATGTCATGAAGGAATACTATGACAAACTTGTCCAAATAATTTTTGAATATGCCATTCATTAAGCACATGAAGACATCTGGTGCATTGGTCAGTCCAAATGGCACCACTACAAATTCATAATGCCCATACCTGGTCCTAAAGGTTGTCTTATGAATGTATTCTTCCTTGATTCTTACCTAATGGTATCTTGCCCTCATATCAATATTTGAAAATATATTTTCTCCTAAAATTTGGTCAAAGAGGTCATCAATTCGGGGTAGAGGATACTTGTTCTTTATAGTGTACATGTTTAGCTGTCAGGCTGAAATATTTTCAACTGTAATACTGAAATCTCCCTTATAGAGATGGGTCTTGGAACTCCTTTCACGGTGCTCTATTTTCCATCTCCATCAAGACATGTAAATGTCTTGTTATGAAAATCTAGGACAACATGATTCTTGTCCAACCAATCCATCCCAATCAGAACATCATAAGACCCCAATGGTATGATATTTAGATCAGTACTAGTATTTAGGCCATTAAGACTTATGGAACAAATTATGACCATATCTTGGATTCTTCTTTTGGTTCTAGTGTCTAACTAAACCAAACTTTCTTTTCCCAGTTTACTTTTCTCCAAATGTGTTCTATCCACTATCTTAGGATCAATGTAGAAATGACTTGCTCCTGAATCAATCAAAATAGAAACAGGTTGATTTATGATCTTACCTTCCACCTTGATCATATTGGACTGGTACTATGCTTGTTGATTATCTAAAGATGCATAGATTCTTCCCATATCTCCAACTGTTGTAGCCTCTTAGATGTTGTTCATAGTCTCCACTCTATCCTTTGTGTGTGGTAAATCCTTGTACAGATGATCTTCCTTGCATCCCCAACATTGGATTGGTGGTCTACCCCTTTTTCCCATGGAATCTTCCTTCTTGAAATATCCCTTAGCATACTGATCTTGATGATTTCTATTAGGCTCATTCCTATTGAAGGGAGGTTTGAATCCTTTCCTCCTCTGATCCAACTTCATATTTTTCTTGTCCTTCCAATATTTTTGCAGGGATTCTCTTCCCTGGCCTTGCTCATACAGGTACTTAGCCTTTCTGATGGCCTCAGTCAAGGTCTTGGGTTCATCATATTTGATATTTTCCTTATAAAAGGCTGGAAATCCACTCAGAAATATTTGTATTTTCACTTTATCATCACCAATGAACTTGACATACTTTAAAAATCGCAAGAACTTCTTCTCGTACTCTACCATAGTCAGTCTTCCCAACCCGAGTTCAAAGAAATCCTACATTTTCTTGTCATACAAATTCTCTGAGAGGTACTCCTTCTAGAAGTACTTCTTGAACTGCTTCCAAGTGATCTCACTTTAATTAACATGTTCCACTTTCTTCAGTTGATCCCACCATACTGCAGCTTTCCCATTGTTATAACCCTAATTTTCACCAAACATGCATATCTAGCAGTAGGCCATCTTACTTACTATTTTTTCCAAGCCAATACTGAATAGCTCTTCTTAAAAAACAATTTTTTGAAGATGTACGCACCATGAACCACTACTTCCCACGTATGTACGCAAGCTCCATCACTATTTCCTGTGTACGTATGCTAGTTTCATCATTACAACCCGCATATACCCACAAAAGTTACAAAAAATAAAAAAAATTAAGGGAATACAAGCTTTTTGGTAGTTTCCTAACAAATTGACCACCCATAGCCCATCACCCAACCGAATAAATATCTTTTTTGCATATAAAATAAGGTGTTGGGTCCCATTTCAAGCAAAAAGATGAAATCAGTGAAACTCTGCCCATTTCATAATCCCCCCTTGCTCCAAGAGTTTGCAACCACATTGTGAGTTTTGAGCAAGAATTCCCTATTCTTGCCCTTTTTCCTTATCCATAAGCCTATGCCCATTATATAGAGAGAAGTGTGAGAGAAGAATGATACATGGAATCAGTTGGAGCTTGGTGAAGTGGAGCCCAGGACTAGGTTCGAGGATAAGTTGTTGATCTTGTTTTGTAAGTGACTTTATGAGATTAATATAAAGAAGTATTTTTGTCGTCCAACCATATGATGTGTTTAATCTGTATGATTGATTTACATTTTGTTATGACATCTAACCCATTAGTTTATATATATAATGCATGTTCGTAGTTTCTTGTTTGTATTTTGGTGAATGCAGGTCAGCCTTGGGAGGATATTTGCAGTTGAGAAGCGATCGAACGCATTGGGATCGACATCGGACATGGAGTTTAAGGTAAGACTACTGGATCCCTATACTGTGTACTTTATACATGAATGTGGGGTGTTGTCGGAATAGTTTTTAAAAGTAGGAGACTTTATATGGTTAGCTTTGCATGCACTTTAGAACCCTAGTGTAGTGCGTAGGGGGGTTTTCCCACTATAGAATAATTGGCGACCATACTGGGAAACCTCTCGAGTTTTTAGGGGATTTTTGTTTTTGGGTTTCTTTAATTGGTTTATTTACTGATTCTTGAGTTTCTGTAAGTTTCTATGTCTTTAAGGGATACTGGTCTTCCATACCAGTACTCCCTGCCTGGTTTGCTTGACCATTATTTTTCTTTTTAGAGAAGTCACAGAGGTGTACGCGGCCTGCAGTGGGTCTTCATGCGTACATACGTGCCCTATCCTTGTACAACTCGCGTACATGCGTAGGCTGTTGAAGTATCAGTTGTGTGCCTATGTCAGGAAAATATTTTTTAAAGAAGAGGCAATCATCCTCTTCCCTGAATGAAGCCATATTTCTCAGAGGTTTTCTTGATTTATCCCTAGTCTTTGTTTCTTGCAGTCTTTGTCCTAGGTCTGACAGTAGTTAGCTTTTTCTTTATCAAAATTTCTTGTATTTTCTTGATTAGGGTTTGAGACAAGTTTTGTGAGTTTTTATGATTAACTTGTTTAGTATTCTCAGTAACTCTCTGTGAACCACACTAGAAAAGAAGTTGGTTTTTGGTCTTGTCTTGTCTTCACTTTTCCCTTTTTACTTTCTTTAGAAGAAAATAAAAGAATTCATTTTCAAGTTTCTTATTTTGGAGCATAAAAATAAAATAAAATTAGTTTCTTGTTTGGTTAAGTAGTTAAGTTAGTTGTTTTTTCAGGAAGAAGAGTGTTTTCTTAAGTTATTTACTGAATACATAGGACTTTAACTAGCTCGCAGTCGAGCGGAATTCACTTTTGAGTTTTTCTTTTAAAAGATCTTAGAGAGAAAAATTAGTTAGAAAAGTTGGTTAAAGAGTGTTCAATTTGTAAATCTTTGTTTGTTGAATAGAAGTAATTTTGTTTCCAACATTTGTTCTTCTCTTTCATCTCATTAAAAAAACCATCAGTTTCATTTCCATTCCTTTGACTTAAGATAAACCACTTAAAATTAACGTTGAGTTAAAATTAATTAGACTTTGTGTTTGTAGGGTCCATTAACTAGATTAGGCTAGAGCCTTGATTTAGGTTGGAGAGGAAACTCTTCAAGGCTATAAAACAAACATAGGAGTGTGTGATAGGGAGTGAAGAAGTCCAGTAACGTGGAAACTATCTGGGACCCCCCTCTAAAACAGGGGCTAAACATGAGGTCGCGTGTGGAAAGGTAGTGGACATAAATCCTCCAAAGTTGGACCAATCATAGCGGAGGAACGCATATAAATGACTTATCTTGGGATTACATTGATCACATTTTCCATGGAACTTCATGGGTCTCGAATCCATTCGAGGTCCTCAGTCATCTTCCAGAACACTTGATTTCGATACCCTCGATAGGTTTTGGGCTTGATATCCTACTCATTGCGGTCCACCCGACTCTCGACTGTACCTGCCTGGTAGTTGTTCACGAGCCGACAACTTAGTTGCCTTTGATTTTAGGGACTTACATAGGTGACTGTGGGGGTATACCACGGTACCTAGGGTAGACATCGGCCCATGCTTTGCAGAGTATACCTGGAGGGTGCTTCCGTGTTCGAGTCTCACTTGCACCGATAAGTTTCTCTAGTGTTGGTTGTTGTAACTGTTCTTCCAACTAGTAATAGTGGTTTCCTTGCTGCATCTCATAGGAATTTTTTCTAGTGCGTGTTTTGGTATTCAACGTTAGATAC
>SNQJ01S0298635.1:0-10562 GCA_010110895.2 Picea sitchensis
GGCTACGCTGTTTGATTTCTTGCCTTTTTTCCTCCTTGTCTGCTTGGGTGAGAGCTGTAGTTGTCCCTCGTCGGCTTTGACTCCTAGGTGTCCTATCTCCCCATGTGTGTGCTTTAGTCCTCTAGCTTTGGCTTCCTCCCTTAGGAGAAACAGGTATTGAATGCGGTCTAGTTGTTCTGTTGGTACATTGTCTACTCCCTCTCTTTTCCATTGTTCCAGTATGTTTGAGAGATCTATCCCTTCCCTTTCCACAAGGTCTCTGAGATCAAGATCTTCTGTACCTACTTCGCTTGGGGTCATTTCCGCATCTCCCTACGCTTCTTGCATGGGGGTGTTGTCGTCTCTGGTTTCTCCATCCATCGGGGTTGCGCTACTCCCCTGTTCTTTCTTATTACTTGAGCGATTGGTGGGCTCGTTTGTTGCTTGTTCTCTGGCTTCTTGAGCTTTTGCCGATTCCTTTTCGCCTTCTGCCCCTTTATTGGTTTTGTCCTGTCCTTCTGTTTTATTCCGGGTCTTCGGGTTATTTCCTGTTGGGGTTTTACTCTGCTTTTTGTTTGCTCTGCTTCTGGGGTTCGGTTTTATAAACCCATCCTCATCCTGCTGTGGTTTGGGGCTTTCCTCTTCCTGTTTTTTATTAAGAGGGCATTCTTTGATCAGGTGTCCATGTTCATGACATCTTCTGCATCTGAAGGGGATCTGTTCATAGTCCATGTTTTGGATCCATTCCTCATCCCTGAATTCCAGACTTATGGATTTTGGGAGTGCTCCCGACACATCCATCTCTATGCAGATTCTTGCGTAAGATGTATATCTCCCTTTTAGGGTAGCTTCTGAAGCCTTCACATATTTCCCTAGTTTGTTTCCTATTGCTTCGAAAGTAGAGGGCAACCAGTAGTCTAATGGTAAGGAATAAAATCTTAGTCAGACCGACCCCTTTTTGAAAGTCTCTTTTTCTAGGGAGAAATTTTCCTTCCATGGTTGCATGTACAGTCCTGCTGAGGCGTGGAAGTATGCCCCCCCCCTCAAAGACTCTGTCCATGTCTTCCAGGTTCATGAATATTGTTGTAAAGAAGCCTTTCGAGCCCAGGTGGAGCTCCACTTCTCCGCTTGGTTTCCAGTGATATTTAATCCAATTGTGCAACGTTCTTTCTGTGGGCCACAAACCCATAAACTTGCAGATTAGCGCATGCGTCTTCATCTGGTCCTTATAGAGTTGCGTTTGTGGGTCCTCCAGTATCACCTTGGGTATCATTGCTGTTTTGGGTTTACATGGGTTGCGCCCTTTTGGCTCGTTTGACTTCGCTGTGTCTTGCGCCTCACTTCGGGTTTCTTTGACTTCTTCCCCCATGCACTCGCTTTTGCCCTGGTTCCTTTCCTGACCTTTTTTCTGGGTCTGATCCCGAGGTGCCTGTCATTGGTGCCTTGAAACCTACGCCTCTTGGCCCTTTCCTGCTGTCCACCACTACCTGTTTTTATGAGGCGGTTCCCTTACCCCCCTTTGGTGCTCATGCTGTCCTCTGCTATGGCCGCTATTGCCAAACCCTAACTTGCAGTTGCTCCAAACCCTAACAGTCCGATTTTTGTTTCGTCGTAGAAATAACCTTTTCAATATAAAATACTCTATATAATTCCATCTTAACCTATATTTTATAAACACCTATAAATTTACTCCTTAATTTCGAATACTTAATATATCTATATTAAAAACACCCGTAAATGATAGATTATACCATTCAAATCACTCCTTAATTTCGAATACTTAATATATCTATATTAAAAACACCCGTAAATGATAGATTATACCATTCAAATCACTTTAATAGGGGAAAGATATTTGGTAGGTAATGACAAAAACCAAATGAACAAAAAAAATAAAATAAAAAAATAGTCAACAATGATTCGTACAATCTTTGTATGCGTGGGAATTTCTTCCATGCTGGTTCAACAACTATGGTTGAAATCAAATGCCCTCCTTTGGAGTGAAAATGTACATTTCATCAAAGCAAACAAGAAAACCCACGATAAGACCGAAATTTTGAGGATCGCCCAGCTCAGCAAGGGGTTGTAATACACCGAGTAAATTAAAAAAATGTCAGGGTGTGGGGTTGTAAGCTGGCCATGTAGCTGAGTACATGGCAGCAGGCTTCTCCTCATCTCCAACTAGTTGGTCGAGCTCGACCTTCCCCTTAATTCAAGGTCAGCGCCGTGCTATTCTTTATTCGATTTAACCGACTGAAGTTTGGTAATTGGATGCATAATGCATTACTCTAAAATAAGACAATAGCTTGTAGGCAAAGACGCGGAGGAAAACCTTCATCCACGCCGGCTTGTCACAGGAATGGCGGCATCGCTGATTCCTTAATGGATTTCTTCAATATACAGCAATGTGCATTCAGAACGCAGCTCTTTTCGAATATCTTTATGCTATCTTAATAATCGGAAGGGGGATTGACTTTTACCCAATGTACTTCTCTGCCGCCGATCATACTGTTTGCCTTAATTCAATCTTCGCTGGAGTTTGGACGCCGGCTTTTAAAATTTACGACTTGATTGCGCGTAGGTTAGTTTTCTGCGGGTAGTCAAGTTCGCTGGTTCCGTTTGGTAGCTTAAATTGGAAGTTATTTTTATACTTTAGAGTCTCTATTGACTTAAGACGTTTTAAGAGGTTATCCGGCACATTCTTGTTTGGTTGCTTACTATGTAAAGCTGGAAGTTATTGCCGCTTTTGATGACCTACATGCCGAAGATTCGAGTTTTAAAGGGCCTATTAGATGGAAAATATAAGGTTCTGAAGGTCCTGGTTGGATTTTGCTTTCCTCGGTTCTTTTTGTTCTGTAAATTTCTAAGAAGTATTGCGCATTTTATGATTTCTAACCTGCAATTTGAGGTTCCAAGGCTCCGGCTGCTTTACTTGTAACTCAGCTTCAATGAACCTAGTTTCCTAATCTTTATAGCACTGTTTTGTCTTGTGGCTTCCAAGTTGAAATTTTGAGCTTTCACGGGGTTCCCTCGGATTCAATTCTGTAAAATTGAGTTAAATAGTTGGATTTTTGGAATCTTGTAGATAATTTAGTTGGAATTTAAATATTGTCAGGAAATACTATGGCCTATATGTTGCAATCCTCATCTTCTTTCCTGTATAGTTTTGATTTCTTCAGAAAGTTAAAGTCAGCGGTTTAATTCCTGGATTTTAGATTCTTTCCCTTCTGAAGTTCTAACAGGAACAATTCCTATTCTTCGCGGGGTTAGAATCTGGATTTCCTCCGCAATTTAAGCTGGGAGGTTGGATTCCCGTACCTAGAACCTTCATTACTGTTTCGTTACAACCTACGAATGTAAATTGTGAGCTTCCAGGTCTTACTTCCCCTGAAAATCCAGTTGCGCGCTTCATTATGTGCATATCGAAAAGCTTATTATCTTTCTTACATCTAAGAGTTTCGTGCACTGTATACCCTGGAAGTTTAAATTCAAGGTGCTTATTCAGTTTTTCGTTTTATTTTCATTCTTGTGAGCCGCTACTTGTTTGAAAACCTTTAAAAATAAACGATTTAGGTTTACCTCACAATTCAACTTAGGGACACGTCAACAAAAAATAAATGTGAAGCAGCGTACGCTTTCGGGCGAGTCACTGTTCAGTTGACTGGTAGGCGAACTCTCTCTTTAAAATTTGGTTGGGCTAGTCAAACGGCGCACGAGACGAGAGACCGTCGGATGGGTGTCAAAAGGGTAAATCGATTCTAGTGCACCGGCTGGAATGCCCGGCAAACTCGAATAGAAACTCCTCTGGCATCTTCTTTATATTCTTAATAGCCATCGCGATTGAGGTTTTTTTTATATTTAACAGTTGGCACTCTTTTTTCTAATTTCTGTTTATGAGTTGTGACCATTTATTATCGCTTAACCATTGGTTACTATGATGCTGCTGCTTTGCAGTTCGGTGGCAGCCCTCTTCGTTTCCTCGGGAACGAAGGAAATGACCGAGAGATACTTTGCAACCGATACAGACTGAAAGACGTATTCTGCTAAGCGTCGTAATGTCTTGGGAATCATCATGGAAAGTAAAATTTTAAGTGCCAAAGAGCACGGCAACGGAGTGGCTAGATTAGGTATTTGCGGGGAAGTTAAGAGCTCTGTTGACTTTAGCTCAAACAAGTTTCCGAGAGGCAGTCTGGCAGTTGAAGAGGGTCACATCAAAACCAATTCATGGGCTCAGAGACAGGATTGGCAGAATGCAGATTTATATGTAAACTCTGTATCAGATGACATGGTAATTCTTCAACATGGGAACAGTTCTGGGAATGATTCGGGGAGTAACACAGTCATGGCTGGGAGCACAAAAAGTGATTCGACTGTAGATAATTCAAAAGATACCGGGAAGGCAGTCGTAGTTTCTGCTGAACCTAGTGGATCAGGATTTGCACATGTTCTAACTGATGAATCGTTAGCTCCTTCCTTCACAGAATCAAATCTGGAATTATCTGCCTTGGAAAACCAGCGTCTGTCATGCTCCAGCTTTTCTTCCTCTCAAGGTTTGTAATCTCTGCCTTAGGAAATCTTCATGGTCAGTGTTTTTACTGGCATTTGAATTTGTATAGAAAAAAACAATCAGTGAAGATACGGAGTATAAGTGACATAATTGCGTTATTGACTGAAAGAGATATATTCTTTATACATGTAGAGATTAAGTTCCAATATTACTTCCAAACAAGAAATTCTAAATGTAGGTGACCGATGACATGGATTACTTTTAGAAATCTACCTTGTTCTGCACATCCAATTTTCTAGTCTGTACTAGTAACGGTTATCTTTAAGCATCTCTTTTCAACTGGGAAATACAATAATACTTATTAGCAGGGAATAAGATTTAATACAATCTCGTTTGTAGCAGATGTGTCTGAGAGAACTTTGTCTCCATTTTCTATTAACCCTGGACTTGCCAAAATTTGGATTACTCTGTCTTTCATAAAGTCATTTGTTTCTAAAATTTATAGAACGCTAGTTTTCATCTTGGAACTCATTTTGTTCTTTTGGCAATTAATATTACTATCGCGTCATGCTTAGTTCCATCATGCAGTTACATGTGCCACGTGTTCATATGTGCTTGGGCAGGCATTCGAGAGATTTGAAATCATCAGAGATCATGCTCAGGATCTATGCACATGAAAGTTGTGTAAAAGTAATGCATGCAAATATCTTTCAAAGACAAAAGTCCCTTTTTTTAGGAACCAATTTACAAGTCTACCTGTACAATATAAACTGAGATTTGGTAGTGGATGTGCCCCTAATTCATGGTTCAATTAGGCTATGAATGAATTAATTATAAATTCGGAGACTCTTCGGTGGTAGAAATGCAATAGATCTGGAATAAATGCATTAAGCTTTTCTTGTAAGCCGTAAAGGTGATTCTTATTGTTGATTCCATTCATGGTTCAATTAGGCTATGAATGAATTATTATAAATTCGGAGACTCTTCGGTGGTAGAAATGCAATAGATCTGGAATAAATGCATTAAGCTTTTCTTGTAAGCCGTAAAGGTGATTCTTATTGTTGATTCCATTCATGGTTCAATTAGGCTATGAATGAATTAATTATAAATTCAGAGACTGTTCGGTGGTAGAAATGCAATAGATCTGGAATAAATGCATTAAGCTTTTCTTGTAAGCCGTAAAGGTGATTCTTATTGTTGATTCCATATATATATAAAGATTACTATTCACATTTTGATTTCATCTTTAAAATTTGGAAGATATGGCATTTAGTCATTAGACATATCATATTTGGTTGCATATTGTAGTGCCTGCAAGGTCATTGTTTTACAAAAAATTCGATAAATCAAACGTAGAGTGTTTACCCATCTACAAAGAAATGAGATAAATCAAACATAGAGTGTTTGCCCAAATATTAGGGCACCGTACAGTTATCTCTTTTGAAATGAAATTTCAACTATGAATCTTCTCTTAAGCATGTTAGTCCTGGCAGTTTATGAGTGTTGCTGTGAATTCTCTATTATAAACGGACAACTTGATCCATGCTGCTTCTTCTCACAGATCTGTCATGACTCCTGAGCAATTTAAATTCATTTATTGTCCTTTCAAGTTCATAGATACTTGTGAAGGCTCTTTCATGCAACTAGGGAAGCATCCAAGTGGACTTTTCCTTCGTAACAAACACATGTTTATCACATAGCTTGTATCAATTCGTCATCAAGGGAGGCTTGAAGACATTTTAGCATGCTGCAGTCTATTTTGAACTGAAAAAGGTGGTCTGTGTCAAATACAAACTCAGATGAAGCTACCATCTATTCACATATTGGAGATTGTTGTCTGCTTTTATTTCAGGAAGGCATTTACAGAGTTTTGCATATTGAAGATGCCATTGGCTTTTATTGTTTCTACCCAGTCAGGGAAAACAGGAAAAAATGAAGCAAAGAAAAATTTACCAACATTGATTACTTTGAAGCTTCTAGACAGGCTTACTTTGCTTGAATGTGAGTGGATATGGGGTCATCTACCCTCCAGATTCTTCTCAAGAGAGCTTACATTAGAGGCAGCGAAAGTCCAGCTTTGTTCGTGCTGGTTGCAAGATTGACAGGTTTTATCTTTGTCGGCACTTGATGGCCCCCAAAAGGGTCCATCATACAACCATTTCAAGAGCAATTTTGTTTGCCTTCACATGCCTTGAGGACCATTTTAAGCATGTAAAAGAGGATTTTCAGAGGCCAAGAGCACTTTGAGCTACAGCAACATATTTGGATAGTGAAACCACACTTTTAGGCGAGATACAAGATAACGAGAAACTGCCTTCAGATTGGCATAGTGAAGGCAGAGTCTTACTTTCGCCTTCGTCTTTGCGTTCATGCCTTCGTCTTCACATGTTGCCTTCCCCTTCAAGGAAAAGTAGCCTGGAATGAGTGTTTGCATGACTTGATTATCTTAGTCAACCATGATTAGTTGGTGTAAGTTAGTAAAGGGCATGTGCCCAGGCCCCAAAGGTTATCATGAACAATCATGCTTCATGACTATTCACATATTTCTGTTTATATACTCTTCGCCTTTCACCCTGGAAGGCAGAGGAGGGAAAATAATCAGTTGAGTTCTCAGCTTAAGTCTGCTTTTCTCCTTGTTTGTGGTTTGTTTTGGTGTATTGAGTCCATCAAATTGATTATCATTTGGATGAGCCACCATATTGACACAGGACAGGCCAACCTCACTCTCATTGTGTTGTTTTGGTTTTGTTTCCTTCATTTCAGCAGTTGATATGACGAGTTTGTAATTTCAGTTTATAAGGCACATGAGTATTTTTGACTCATAAGAGTTTGACTGCATGCCCTTTCTTTTATAATTATGCATTATGATTTAGATAATACAATGTTTGTTTTTATTTGTAGTAAGTTACCTACCTTCCGAGATTGCCAAAGTTCTGTTTTCCTTTACTTGGCCTCCGAGATTGTAATTCTGTTTATTGAAATTGTTATAATTTTGTTGCCCTTTGCCTAGCTTCTGAGATTGTTGTAATTCTGCAGTCCTCTGTTTTTCTGTTCCAAGTTTCTCAGACCCACTCTTTTCATGCTTTTCAACTTTATAGCGATGGTGGTTTTGCTGGTGTGGGTGAATTAGTCTGGAAAACCAATTCTTTATTTATTTTGGCAGCCTGTATGTTTGAGTCAAGATTATGCTGAGGACCAGTAATAGCAAAAGGATTACCTTACTATAAAGCCTCACTTGTGGGGTTGTCTCATTTCAAGTCCTTACTTTTGCATCCATGGAAGGGTGTTAATGTTGTACCCTAACCTTCCTACCTTGGGGATACTTAGGAGTTAGTTATTCATTGTACGAGGCCATCATCTTGGAATAAGACCTATTAAATAGTTAGTGGGTAGTTACCTAATGTAAAAGGGTCATCATTATTAAATAAGGGCCACTAGATGGTTGGTACTCATTAATAATGGGACCATAAGTAATTAGGGTTTTGTTACCAAGAAACTATATATAGAGCTAGAAGGTTATGTAATGGTTGTCAAGTGTTGTTATTGTAATTGGAGCTTTGCTCATATGAGGTTGCCCCTCAAAGAGGCCCGTGAACATTGCTCACTCTTTTGGATATCTTCAATACAAGGGTTATAATTTTGTAGGTTTAATCTTATTTGCACTTGTATTTGCTTTTCCACATTTAATTTCTTCGAATCTTGTTAAGGTTCCTTCTGATATTGCTGGTTAAGTAAATTACAAGTGGTAGCATAGCTCTTCCCTGAGCCAACACGCGCCTAGATTTTAGAAGATTATTTTAAGGCTAGAGATTTGTTCTGATGTCTTTAAATAATAACACAAAGATATGTTGTTCAATGGGTAAACCTATGGTTGGGGAACCATACACACGGGAAATACAAGTGGTGTCATTTGGTTGGACACCCTAGTAACCCCTATTGGTACCCCTTTGAGTAATATTTCATTGGACAACACCTATATACGAACATGTATTCTATGTACCCTTTGTATACAGGAAGCCCTCTAGTTGCACCTGAAACCAGCCTTGCATAAGCCTATTGGTCGTCTTGTCGTTGTAGTACATCAAGAACACATTTTGGGGTATCACTCTCTAGTACCTGGTAATCGGGTAGTACGACTAAGGGTATGATATATCCTCCTTAGTGAGTGCCCTGAGAGATTGGGCTAAGTACTATTGTTGGAACCTGCACGTATATTAGAGAGCTATAGTACTTGACACTCCTTTGTCCTTAGGACCCTGCAAACCCCACCCTTTGCAACATATGCCACAAAATTCCTACATAACATGGACTCCCAAGAATTTGGGGATCCCATCAACATCGAGTCTAGGTCTCAACATCACCCTTGCGAGAGAACTATCTCAAAATATTCTTTGTGTAGTGTTGATCATGGTGGTACCACTCTCTAGTAACCTTTTTTAGCCAATTTGACCACACAATTGTGGGCGACCTATCTGAAAAGACTCCTTGTGAGGCGCAAATTGCATTTCTTGAAACCAGGTCCATAACCATGAATTCCAAGCTCATTGCTATGGACGACAAGATCAACCGTCTTGAAGTTAAGTTTGAAACCAATATTGCCTCCCAAGTAACTTGAATCTAAGCCAGAGTCCCAATTGATAACCTCAGATCTGATGTGAAAGGCCTCACAAACCAATTCACTCTCCTTATCAAAGGCAAAGGTATTTAGTTGGAGTCACTAGAGCAACTGGAAAGGGGTGATTCCTCCAATGGTGGAGGGCATAGCCATGGTTCACACTTCACATAAGCTCAACACAATATGTGGCACATATATCCCAAAGTAGATATGATTAAATTTGGTGGGTCTGATCGTTGGGCTACCTAGATGGAACACTATTTCTCCCTTCATAGAATTACTGATGACATGATGAAACATAGAGTGGGAGTATTATACTGAGGTTCAGAAAGATTACATCTTAGCAATGGCTTAAGAAATCCTATGGAAGTTACATTGCCCAGAGCCAGTTTGAGAAAGCCATATACGCTCATTTTGATAGAGACCACCACTACTTGGGTAGATTAACAAAGTTGTGCCAAATAGGCATAGTAGAAGATTTTATAATGGCTTTTGAGCAATGGTAATTTGCATAGAGGATGGCTTTTGAGAAATTGGAAGTCTACACAGAGGGCTTGATTGATTCCTTTTTTAAAGAATGCTTCATCAATAGTCTTAAGGAGGAAGTTAGATCACAAGTCATAATGCAACATCCCTCTTATCCTCAGACATGGACATCGGAGAGGCCGTTGGGTGATGGACAACAACAAAGCAACAAATGAGGAGGGTTTTTAGGCAGAGCTTTTTAAGCATGGTCTTCATGCTTTGGTCTCTCACTTGGTTGATCTCTTCAACCATGTTGTTCGTACAAGTTTTCCCTTGGCTTGGTCACACCAGATCATTCACCCGATACACAAATCGGGCCCTAGCTTGGATCCCAACAATTGCAGGACAATCATGGTGGGCCATACATTCTCGAAGCTCTATGCTACGACTCTCCATATAAAGCTCTCTAGTGAGCTTGAGTGTAGACACCTCAAAGCTAGGGGACAAGCAAGATTCTGGCCTGATCATCAGACCATTGATCACATCTTTACCCTCCGGGCCATCATTGAGGAGGCACGACATTGTTCTTCGAAAGTCTATTGTTGCTTCATAGATTTTCGGAAGGCTTTCGACTTCATCCCGAGAGAAGCCCTGTTCCAGAGGCTTAGAGACATTGGCATCTCCCATACCCTATTGATTGCCATCATGCGCCTCTATGAGTCGGTCCTTGGTCGTCTCCGCACAATTCATGGGATGTTAGATTTCATCAGGAGTACCATCGGAGTTAAACAAGGTTGTCCACTGCCCCCCACATTGTTTGAGATTTATATTGATGAGCTAGAGGCCTTTCTCCATGAGCATATCCAATACAATGACGAGTGTCTCTTCCACCAGGTTCTGATATCCATCTTGCTTTTTGCTGATGATGTGGTCTTCCTAGTCTTGTCTTCAAAGGGATTACAAAGACAATTGGATGCCCTAGCTCTCTTTTGCGAC
>SNQJ01S0298638.1:0-10445 GCA_010110895.2 Picea sitchensis
GGGTGTGTCATTCCTCTCTGGATTGAGATGAAACGATGTGTACCCCTATGTGGGGTGAAGGTGCCCATGTGATGGGTGTGCGTCAGACTCAGGACTGAGTTGTTATGATGTGTGTGGTCTCCTTACTTGTGGACTCACTTGAGTCAAGCTTGAGATGGTACTCCAGATGATTCTCCTGTGGACTCAGTGAGATAGAGATCTGTTGAGTAGGACGTCCCTGTGGCTAAGCATAGGTGGGCGTGCCCCTAGTGGCTAAGCACTAGTGGATGTGTGAGATCCCTTGCTATATTGTCTAAGAGTAAGATTTACATGTAACCCTAATTGTGATGTAAAGGGTACAGGTCGGCTCCACCATATGTGAAAGATAATTAATGTTTATTGTAATAATTAATTATTTTCTGAGTTATTGAAGTCGACCTTGTTGTGCCAATAGACACCACTTTTGGTCTGTCCAGTCTAGTATAAATAAAGGTAATTTCCCCATTGAGGAAACACACAAGTCACTTGTCATTTGGAAATTTCAGCAAGTACATCTTCTAGGATTAAAGTGTGCACATCTCTTGGGTGCAAGTTTCAAGGTAGTAGAGCACCCTCTTGTGTGCATTAGGGTTTCATGGTTGGAGGATCTTCTCTTGAGAATATAGCAAAGGATTGTTAGGTTTTTCTCCCTAGTTGAGAAGGGTTTTCCCAGGATATTTCTTTTGTTCTTGTGCATGGTATTTCTTCTTGTGATCTTGGTTATTGCAGCAATTATGAATGGTGTAACTGCATTTGTTTATGGTTCAAGTACATGACTAAAATGAAATAAACCTCATTCTTGAGCCAAGCATAGTGAAAATTCAACATCTTCATCCCTTAATAGTACAGCTTCTCGGTTTGCCACTCTTGCTTCTTCTTGAACACATTCTTCCCATAAGCTATCAAAATGGAGTTTTTCTTTTCTTGCACAAATAGTTTGGATGAATGAATCTCAAGGTCTTGTGAGACCATTAAGAGCTGTCATTATAAGTTCATCTTCATCTAGGTTGTCTCCAATTGCTTATAGTTGTTCCTTGAATTGGGAAACCCTAGAGAAATAGTCATGGACTCTTTCCCCTTTCTGCATCCTTGTACTCTTGAGTTGGGTTCTCAAGTTCATCTTTCGGTTGATGTTCTTTCCTTCATACCTTCTGGTTAGGGCATCAAACATTTTTTTGGAGTATTCTTAGAAGACACTTGAGCGATCAAGTGATCTTTAATGGAATCTGCAATATCCTTTTGACCCTAACCATATCCTTCTTGTACTTTGCTTTGGTTGCTTCTTCTTCGGGTTCTAGTACATTTTCTTTTATGAATTTTGCTAGGTCATTCTCTTCAAGAATGAGTCCAATTATGTACTTCCAAGAACAAAAGTTTTCCACACCTTCCAACTTCTCAACAAGCTTAGTGCTTGCAGACATCTTGACCTGGAGCTAGAAAAATGACCAAAAAATGAAAATGCTCAGAAACTGAATATGATCTTACCAGGAGATGCGCTAGGCTGAGGCGAGTAGGATGGAGCTATCAGACTTCAAAAATTTCAAGTTTTAACCCTTGAAACTTGACCTGCGAAAATCTGGACTGGTACTTCTGGTACTGGTTCTGATTTCCCGGTTTTCTTGTTTTCTGGTACAAGTAAAAACTAGGGTTTCACTTTTCAGAGGCTCTGACCACTGAAAAGGTGCGCTCAAGTTGCCAATGAGTTCGCTAGGCTAGGGCGCACTTCCCTAGGTGGGTTTTAGTCAAAAACTCTCTTCCAATGAAAAACCCTAATTTTCTTGTACGACAACAATGACGTTTTTGGTTACCCAGTGAAAGGTGCTCTCTTCAATTTAGTTCTGATACCATGTTAAGTTTTAATGCTTTTCAAAAATAATAGCACAAATAGGATCACTGAGAGAAACAATCACAAGGTACACAACATTTTATCATGGGAAACCCTCATGGGGGGGAAAACCCAACAAAAACTTCCTTAATATAGATTGCCAATACAATGCCAAGAAAAAGACCAAAACACTAGAGATAATCCAACACTCAACATGTGCCTCTCTCTTCTCCTTCTAACTGCAGCTTCCTTCAAAACTTGCACACTAGATGAGTTACTTTAGTGAGTGAGAGAATGAGGCACCCTCCTCACTTATTTATACTGGTTGGGAGGCGCTAGGGTTATCTCCTTTCATCAAGCAGGGCCGACTTCTCCAACTACTGGTTAAAACCACTTTAATTAGCCCTAGGGGCCGACTTTACAATCAACACCATATAACCATGGTTTGACCAATCCACAAAAGGGGATTTGGTCTTTGTACAAAGCCCGACATGATCAATCCACAAAAGGGGATTTGATCTATAAGAAAATAACTCAATTATAAATAGAATATTCTTCGCAGTTACAATATTTCAACAGTTTCAGTGCAGGTCGAGCTTCAAATGTTCACCTCGGCCTTCTCCTTGAGTCGTGCCAAATCACTACCAGATCATGTGTTTCAAAAGGGGATCGATCCAATGCTTTAAATGTTGCCCAAAGCGTGGTTATTTATAGGTCAGAAAGAGTAAATGAATCAGATTGTATTTGCTGAATTTTATTCCTGCTGATCAAATTGAATGAGATTGTTATCACTTCTATTAAATGTAATTGTTGCTTTTTGGTATTGAGTACAATAAAACCCCATTTTTGTGCCAAATCTATTGCGGATTGTTGTGAAATTGTTCTGAAGACGGGATCTGAAATTTAATAAACGCAAAAACATCTCAGCAGTTAAGGGGGGATCTTACAGTTGTATCAAAGCTGGTATTTCTGCCAGCCTGTGAGTTGCATGTTTTTTTTAATGCAACTAGAGGACAGGGAATATATCACATATAGGAGTAGAAGAGAGAAAGGGGTTGATAACATATTTCATTCAGAGTCAGAAGAAGAGTAAAACATGGGTGACAGAAATGAACCACCTAAGGGTAGCACTCTGAGTATTTTGAATGACCGTGCAAGGGGGCAACAATAGCTGGTTCAGATTCTCACACAATTTATAACAAACAACCAAGGGAACCAAAACAATGCTAGCAATAATGTTCAGGAGGGCCTAATGGCAACAATGGTAACAATGGAAGCCATGTGGAAGGGAGCAACACTCATACCCCTGAACAGAATAACAATCGGACAACTAGTAGAGTGACTCCTAGACCTCTCTTACCTCAATTCTTGGAAGGACAACAAGCTGGAAATCAAGGACAACAAGGACAAGGTGAAGGGTTTACCGATTATTTGAGGGAGTATTAGACTCTTGGTGAGGAATTTCATGCAGCTATGTCCTGACAGGATTTTTGTACCATTAAGTACAAGAATAGACCAAGGGATTACAACAGGGGTCCACAGAACCTGGATCTTCAGTGGAAGGTTGGGAAATTGTTTATCCCTTCCTTTGATGGCTCATACAAATGCACTGCCAGAGATTGGGTTCAGAAGTTGGACACATATTTCCAACTCAATCCTATGTTGGAGACAAAGGCCATCAGATATGCTACATTGCATTTGGATGGAGAGTCCCACTAGTGGTGGTACCATGGGCTAGTCACGTTGGGGCATGCCAGTGTTACATCATACTTGGACTTCATGTAGAAGCTAACTGATCAATTTGATAAGAAGGACCCAGAGTTGTGTTTTAGGGAGCTGGCACAACTCTAGCAAATTAGGACAGTGGATGCTTACATTTCATAGTTTCAGAGACTCGCAATCATGGTGACGGATGTGTCGGAGCATTGGTTGATTTTTCTTTTCATTGAAGGACTATATGAGCCCATGTGTGGTTGGATTAAGGCCTTCAAACCAAAATCTTTACAAGATGTTATCATTAGAGTATGAGACATGGAGTACGCGGTCCCAAAGAATAAATTTCCTTCTAAACCTTTCCTTCTTCAAAAAAACAAAGATAGGAAATCCTTCTAGAAGGAGTGGCCCGAGAAAGATAAGTTGGATGATGAGACTCGTAAAGAATTGAGAAGAAAGAAACTTTGTTTCAGTTGTAAGGAGCCTTCGGAACTTGGTCACAGGTGCATGGGTAAGGGTAAGGTGCATTACAGAGAGGTGCTTTCATATACTGATGGGGAAGAGGAAGCAGGACAGGCTCAGGGCAGCAAGTACAACAATCCAGATGATGAGCAAACACATGAGGAGGTTAAGGCTGGGACTATTGCCACTCTATCAGGTGTTCCTAGACTTGACTCTTTCAGAATCCGAGGAGTATTATAGGGACAGCGTGTCACGGTTTTGATTGATGGTGGGGCAACCCACAACTTCATTGACTCAACTCTGGTGGCTAGGAGAGGCATTCCTGCAGAAAATTTTGAGGGATTTCATGTAGTGGTAGTTGATGGGTTCAGTATGACATGCACACAAAAGGTTTTGCAGTTGGATGTGACGTTGGGTAACTATACTGTGATAGATTACTTTTATGTAGTTGAACTCGGAGACACTAATGTCATCTTGGGTGTTCAATGGATTTATTCCTTGGGAAAACATTCTTAGAACTACCAAACAATGGAGCTGGAATTCAAGGCAGCGGATGGTAAGAAGGTGGTTCTTAGGGGTATGGCCAATGGTACTCTTAAGATTGTTTCATCCAAGCAGATGGAAAGCATATTCAAGCATGGAGATATAGCTTGCGCAACAGTGTCTAATTACATCTAAGAAGCCTTCGGATAGCAGCCAACCTTAATATGTAGACATTCAGTCATTCTTGAGCAAACATGACTGGATCTTTGGAGAGATTCCTCCAAGGAGACCTCTTGACAGAGGCTTCGAGCACACCATTGAATTAGAAGAAGGGGGCAAACTAGTGATAACTACTCCTTATAGGCACCCGAAGAAGTTCAAAGATGAAATAGAGAAGACCGTCTAGGAGTTGTTAGATTTGGGGCATATCAAACCTAGTTCCAGTCCATTTGCTTCTTCAGTGGTCTTGGTGAAAAAGAAGGACAGAACTATGAGGATGTGTATTGATTATCAGGCCATGAATAAGAAAATTATCAAAAATAAATATCCTATTCCCAGGATCGATGAATTGTTGGATGAATTGCATGGGGCAGACTATTTCTCGAAGATTGATCTTCAATAGGGATATCACCAAATCAAGGTCAGGGACCAAGATATTCACAAGACTACTTTCAGGTGCCATTATGGGCACTTGAGTTCTTGGTCATGCCTTTTGGGTTGACCAACACGCCTGCTACTTTCCAGTCTTGCATGAACCACATTTTCAACAAGCAGCTACATAAGTTTCTTTTAGTGTTCTTTGACGATCTCTTTATATACAGCAGGACATCGGAGGATCACTTGAGGCAGCTAGACGCGATATTGGGCATTATGGGTGAACAATCATTATATGCTAAGGAGTCTAAATGTGAATATGGCATGACAAAGATTTTGTATTTCGGCCATGTGATCAGTTCACAGGGTGTACAGGTGCATTAAGAGAAGATACAAGTCATATTGGATTGGCCACCGTCGAAGACCCTTACAGAGTTGCATGGGTTTTATGGATTGTGCACTTATTATAGGCACTTTGTTAAGGGGTTTTCACAGTTGGGTGCACCCTAATAGATCTCATGAAGAAAGGGGCATTTCGGTGGACAGGGAAACCTCAAAAGGCATTTGACAAGCTCAAGAAGGTGATGAGCACTTGTCCAGTATTGGCACTTGCTGATTTCACTCAACCCTTTGCGCTTGGGTGTGATGCTTTGGGTGAGGGTATATGAGTTGTCTTGATGCAGAATAGACATCCGATAGCATTTGAGAGTCAAAAGCTCAAGGGACCAGAGAGACTCTATTCCATCTATGACAAGGAGATGCTCAACATTATGCATGCCTTGGTGAAGTTCAGACAGTATTTGGTAGGTGGAAGGTTTGCGGTTAGGACTGACCACAAGAGTCTACGGTATTTCCTGGAACAGAAGGATCTCAATGAGAGACAACAAAAGTGGGTCAGCAAGATACAGGCTTACAATTTTGACATCGAATATGTGAAGGGAAAGAAAAATGTTGTTGTTGATGCCGTTTCCAGGAAGCCGACCACATGTTCCCTTACAGAGGTTTCAGCTGATTGGAAGTCCCATCTTCTGGTGGAATATTCCAATAATAAGTTTGCTTGTGAGTTGATGGATGGTCACATTCAGGATGATAGGTATAGAGTGGTGGATGACATTATCTTCTACAAGGACCAAATATATTTAGTTCCTGAGTCCACACATAAGGAGAAGATTATGAGGGCTATTCATGATACACCATTGGTAGGGCATCCTAGATACTTCAAATCCTACAAGCAGATCCGAAAGTTCTCATGGAAGGGCCTAAAGGACGATGTGTTGCGACATGTGAGGGAATGCATGACTTGTTAGCAGAACAAGTCTAAGCATACTCATCCAACAGGATTACTAGAGCCTTTCCCCATTCTGAAACAAAAGTGGGAGAATGTCGATGGATTTCATCACCGGTCTACTGAAGATGCATGGCAAGGATTGCATTTACGTAGTTGTTGATCGATTGACCAAGTTCACTCACTTCTTTGCAATTCCATCGAAGTATAAGGCACCACAGGTGGCAAAGTTGTTTTTCAAAAAGGTGTTTAGATTCCATGGGTTGCCTAAGTACGTTGTTAGTGATTAGAACAACAAATTTCTCAGTGCATTTTGGCAAGAGTTGTTCAGATTGGTCGACACAAAGTTGACTCCATGTACCAGTTATCATCCTCAGACGGATGGCATGACAAAGATTGTGAACAAATGGGTTGAGGGTTATCTACATAACTATGTTACAATACCACTTACCATATGTCCATTGGTATGACCGCGTTCCGATCATTATATGGCTACGATGCTCCTTCATTAGCAGGGCTCCCAAAGCCAAGGATTGGATATAGGAGAGACGAGATATCCTTAAGACCCTTAAGGATAACCTACAGGCTGCCCAGAATCAACAGAAGATGTATGCAAAAAGACACAGGATTGAGTGCAGTTTTGAGGTAGGAAACTTGGTCTTCTTGAGGTTGCAGCCCTACAGACAGTCTTCACTAAAGAAAAGTGGTGCAAAAAAGTTGAAATTGTTGATGTATTAGCATCGGACAAGTACTTCCACATAGGCTCCGTCTCTTGCATGTGGAAGTCGTCCTTGTAACCTCTTGGGAAACCTTAGGAGATTTACTTTTATTAGTGATTAATAAAGTGAATGACCTTTTAGATTAATGTGAGATTAATTAAGTTAAATGCCTAAGTTTGTTGGCATTAGTAACTTAAGTGAGTTGATTAAGTCCTAACTGTTAGATCTAAAGTGAACGTGAGCTTAGATCTCAGTCGTTGATCACTTTAGGAGATCTAGGGTTTTGGATTTAGGGTTAACTCAATGTAACAAAAGGAAGCCTAGGTGAGAAGATGAGACACATTGTGTGAGGAGGTGACAGAGTCACATACACAATGTGAGAGACTCACAAAGAGTGTGAGGGTGTGAGAGACACACCGAGTAGAAAGTGAGATCTCATTGAGTGGGTGAAGAGAGTTCATCCAAGTGTGAGTGGGCAAGGCTCAAGAAAGGTACAAAGAGGCAGTGAGGGAGATAGCAGTCAGGTGGGATAGGCTATCGTTGCATTGTAATCCTCTGAAGGGCCATTATCCCATGAAAGGAGCCCTGATTTTATAGCAATAAAATCATCACAGATTTGATTTTCCTGCAAGGGTTTTTTCCAGGGGTTGTTTACCTGAAATCTATCGTGCTATGTGAATGGTTTATGTTTTTAATGCTTCCGCCAATGTTTTGTTGATAACCTAGCTGTGCTAATAATTAATAAAGAGATTTTATTCGGATTCTCAGTCATGTGCTAGGTTTGCAGGAAAATAAACATGGTATCAGAACCTAGACTCTGAGAGGCAAACCCAGATTGCGAAGAGACGAGATTTTTGCAGCAAGAATTGTTTTTATTGTAGATCTACAGGAATTTTTTTTTACAAGTTTGCAGGTTGTAGGTTTAGCTATTGGGCTAAACTAGAAATTAAAAAGAAAAAGGACGGTACAATAGCCATACAATGTTGTCGTACATCATATGGATCAACAACGAGAGAGAGGAATCGGGCTAAGTGTATTGTTGTGTGTCGGTAGCAAAGAAAGGAGTCGCATGCGTTGTTGAGACGGTAGCAAGGTGAATGGAAGTCGATCGTGTGCAGAGCGACAGGAGTTGGAAGTAGCACGCGTGGAGGCTAGAAGTGTCGATGGGAAACAGAGATCCTCTGGAAGAAACCAAAGATTGGTCGGGCCAACAAAAGAGCGGCCGACAAGAGCTACGTGAAGCCAACAGGTGGTCTAGGGTGCAGAGAAAGGCGTCGACGGTGTTGGGTGCGGCCGTGTTGGTTGAGGAGCAGCCAACCCAATCAACGGAGAAGAGACTGCGCAGGTTGTGTGGTGGTCAGCACGCAGGGAGCTGAGCGAATAGGGTAGCGACAGGAATTGGTAAAGGAAAGTCGACGGAGGTGGCCGCTAGGAGAAGCAGTCGGCCTGTGGAATGAATCTACAAGTGACAATTGTGTTGCGTGCTGGAAGAGAAAGTTGCCAAAAGTGTGAGTGCAGACAGTCGTTGGGAGCAGAGTTAGATAGGCACAGGTGACAGTGGATCGGGCGCTGAGAAAGAGTCGCTTAGTCGACAGACAAGGGCAGAGGAGAAGCAGTTGAGCCAGTCGTCGACTGAGCTAGCAATCAACCACCAGTTGGGTCGTGGACAGGCTACCAACAAGGGTCACAGGCATCGGGCAACCCAGCAGGGCATCCAGGCAGACCACAGAGGTCTGGGTTGCTCCCGGGCATCGAGCAGGTGTCTTGGGCAGCGAGTAGACAACATGGGTAGTGGGTTGAGATAGTCGAGAAGTGTCTAGAAAGGCTCTGGGCATCCTAGAAAAGGACCCGGGCAGCAGCAGGAGGCTGCAGGAAGCCTCGGGAAGCCTCGAGCAAGGGTCCGAGCAACAAGCAATAAGCCCGGGCAATGGGTCTGAGTAGCCTATAAAAAGTCTTCAAAGACGGGTCTGAGCGGGATGGCAAGGATAGTTTTCATGTCATAGGGAGCAGCCAATCAAGTGGATTGGAGAGCAGCCATGGTAGCGGACATGATACCGAAGATAGAACCACCTCCAGGTGGTGGAAGTACCTTCCTTGCTAAGAGGGAGTGTTGATGTATTAGCATGAGACATGTACTTCCAGATAGGCCCCGTGTCTAGCATGTGGAAGTTGTCCTTGTAACCTCTCAAGAAACCTTAGGAGATTACCTTTATTAGTGATTAATAAAATGAATGACTTTTTAGATTAATGTGAGATTAATTAGGTTAAATGTCTAAGTTTGTTGGCATTAGTAACTTAAGTGAGTTGATTAAGTCCTAACTATTAGATCTAAAGTGAACGTGATATTAGATCTCAGACATTGATCACTTTAGGAGATCTAGGGTTTTGGATTTAGGGTTAACTCAACATAATAAAACGAAGCCTAGGTGAGAGGATGAGACACATTATGTGAGGAGGTGAGAGACTCACATACATAATGTGAGAGAGTCACAGAGAGTGAGGGTGTGAGAGACACACTGAGTAGAGAGTGAGGAGATCTCATTGATTGGGTGAAGAGAGTTCATCCAAGTGTGAGTGGGAAGGGCTGAGGAAAGGTGCAAAGAGGCAGCGAGGGAGATAGCAACAAGTTGGGCTAGGCTATCGTTGCATTGTAATCCTCTGAAGAGCCATTATCACAAGAAGTGTGCCATGATTTTATAGCAATAAAATCATAACAGATCTAGTTTTCCCACAAGGGTTTTTCCAACGGTTGTCTACCAGAAATCTATTGTGCAATGTGTGATTGGTTTTCAATTTTAATGTTTCCACTAATGTTTCGTTGATAACCTAGTTGTTGTTGAATTTTCACTATTCTAGGCTCAAGCATGAGGTTTATTTCATTTAGCATGTACTTGAACCATAAACAAATGCAGCAACACCATACACAAGTGTTGCAATTACCAAGATCACAAGAAGAATAACCATGCACAAGAACACAAGAAATATCCTGGGAAAACCCTTCTCAACCAAGGGAATGTGATGTCCCGTCCCCAAGAGTAGGCCAACAGGGAGTGACTTAGTAGTCTATATGTTCCCGTAGACTATAGTCAGGCACAAATAGGGAACAAGATGAAGAAATAAGGAGGAATTAACGGCTAAACGATGAATTAAGCCAAAATACTTAGGAAAAGTCACTTAAGCCTAAGTCAATGGAGAATTAGAACGAAAAGGTGTTAAGGGGGGACTTAATTGACAAATAAATCACTTTAGGAGGAAAGGTGCCTAGGTTAAGTGATGTCAACGAAGAATTAGGTCGGGAAAGCTATAAAGGAAGGGTAAAGCAACCTAATTCATTATGCATGATTAT
>SNQJ01S0298640.1:0-10445 GCA_010110895.2 Picea sitchensis
GTGGGACCCAAATATTTCTCGAGGGAGAAAAAAGAAAATATGTATACAAACGACGCAGGCATGCCCCATGCTCGTGTCATGTAACTCAAAATGTAATACATTAAATGAAGTTGTGTGTTGATGTAGTTAACTACAACGCCCTCCAAGGTGGTTTGATAATGGTAGATGAAAATTTTGAATGGTGAAAATACTCTGAAAAGAGGCAAGGACGCATGAAAGAAGTGTCAATGACTCGTAGGCATTGATGCCCTAAAAAATTTAGAGGTCTTCGGTTGGTATAAAACAACTGCAATAGTTGTGTAGTAAGACCCCACCATAACATAAGATTTTTTTGAAGTCAAATGTTATAGTGTTCAACGGAATCAAATATCAACGATGTTTCTCTCTGCGTCATCCGATACTCCTCATTGTAAAGGTAATGAGAGTCAAGATATTATCGCCCTTCTGGAAATGGTGTTGATGTCGACAAAGAGGGAAACGCGACTCCAAGAATAAAACAGCTTCATGAAATCCACGGTAATAAGATCAGGAACTAATAGGGGACATGAATGAAGTCAAGATGAAGTGGGATTCAATATTTCCCTTAGTTGGGAGTATGTTTGAAGGATGATTGGTAGTAATCGTGAAACTGTATCTAGTGTCAGGGGGACAACTAGATATGGGGGTAAATTGTGCTAGAGGCTTTAAAAAGTGGACAAACTCATAGATAAGAGGTACATGGACTTTGGGATACTTGGGGTTTATGAACGATGTAAAAATGAGAAAAGAAAAGTGGATGCCCCAACCAAGGGCGCCATGGGTTGCGTTTCTGGGAAAAGAAGGTCATCAAGGGCGACGACAAAAAACAAAGTAAATGTTGGAAACAAAGGATTTTTACAATTACCAAATAAATCAATAATAGTTTGGGATGAGTGTATAGATACAGAAATAGGTGTCCCAGTGCGAGATGGCTTGACTTGTGAGGGCACACGTTGCGAAGAGAACTAGTTGAGGGTGGGTTGTCCATGGGTGGGTTTCTGTATGAGGTAAATGAATGGAGGGAAATCTGCAGATGGGAAAACTGATGGTGGATGAAACGAAGGGTTAATGATACTGTGGGGGTGCATTTGGATAGAACCGAGATGAGATAGACTGGGAATCCATTGAGAAAGCTAGCAATATGATAAGAAGAAACATGTGGCTTATTCTCAGAAATGAGTAAGACTATCAAGACTCCCATCCCTAGGGGGTGAAAGAAGCATGAGTGTCAAATTTCTAAGGGGAAATATGAATGGAACAACTCATGTGGGGGAGAGTGCTATCGGGTGACAGTACCAAAGTGTAGTAGAGGTGACAGTACTGCAGATCCGGATGTAGGGACCCTAAAGGTGAACATCGGAGGGTGTGACTGGGAGATGCACGGGGTGAAAGAAGCATGAGTGTCAAATTTCTAAGGGGAAATATGAATGGGAAAACTCATGTGGGGGAGAGTGCTATCGGATGACAGTACCAAAGTGTAGTAGAGGTGACAGTACTACAGATCCGGATGTAGGGACCCTAAAGGTGAACTTCGGAGGGTGTGACTGGGAGATGCATGGGGTGAAAGAAGCATGAGTGTCAAATTTCTAAGGGGAAATATGAATGGGACAACTCATGTGGGGGAGAGTGCTATCGGGTGACAGTACCAAAGTGTAGCAGAGGTGACGGTACTACAGAGCTGGATGTAGGGACCCTAAAGGTGAACATCGGAGGGTGTGACTGGGAGATGTAATTGATATTAAGAGGGAATGTTTACAAGCCAGTGTCGAACATATACCTGAAGAGGTTGTGCTCCTTATGATGAACAAGTACATGTACACATGAAAAAGTTAATACCCGACGTGAAAAATATTTGATGATAAAGAACATATAACAACTATTTGATAATTTTGAACATGAGCATGCGTAACTAGACATGATGTGATAAAAATGCTCCCCTGGGGCCAAGTTCAAATGGTGACCCAGGGAATGTGACTATGTAGATGGCGGGACCCTRATTCAGTGGCTGAAGATGGATCGAGAAACAGAGGCTCTAGGCTCCTGTAACTAAGTGTGGAAGTTTGGAAAAAGGGACTATATATGGTTGGTGGGCCCACAATGCCACCTCATTTGTACCCGTAACGATAGTGAATTGATGAGAGTATCTAGAGGGGTTTCAGAGATTACGGGAGCTCAAGCAGACCGATTCGGGAGTTGCGCGAGTTAGGTTAGTGCACCCATCCTCCTGCACAGTATTAATTTCCTACTTTTTGGGTTAGGGGTCGTACGGATGACCATACAAGGGTAGGTTTAGGGTTGGGCCCTCTAATGCGTGGGAGAAGGAAGGATACCCACGCTCAGATGTGTGGGTATAATTCCTTCTCTCATGCATAATGTGTGGTTTTTCATGGCACAACCTTGCATAGGGGCACATGGGAGGGAAAAATAGGTGCACATGAAATGCATGCCTATTAAAATTACAATTGTGCACTGTGAGCAACTGTTTCTCAGATAGTTGCGCCTCAATGCGCAACTGTGTAGAGAATAGGTGTGCATTTGTGCACACCTATTGGCATGAAATATGTGCATTGATGCAAAGTTGTTTCTCCTACAACTATGTATTAATGCACATTTTTGTGAAGAACAGGCACGCATATGTGTGCACCTATGGGGGTGAAAGTCACACATTGGAGATGAAGCTAAGGGTGGTTGAAATTTTGAATTTTTTTATGTTTTTGATGAATGATGAGGGATGACCAAATATTTTTGTGTGAATGCAGGTGATCAACATGTGATAGTAGATTCATTAGGACATTCCACTAGAGGGAGAGAGACTGGGAGCACCTCTGAGAGGCGGTGAGAGAGAAGTCAAGCGTTCAGAGACACTTGGCAACGTGTGGGCTGCTCAAGTTCTTCGATTTCCCTTTGATATGGTTGTAGGAGTTCCTTATTTAGTATCTGACATCCATGTGGAGATTTGATCTACAATGCTTAATTGTGAGGGGACATACTTTGAGGACAATTGTTGAGGATGTATACTTTTTTACAATCTCCCCTTCCAGGGAATGGCCCTGCCTGCTGAGTCCTAACTGCCGAGGGATGTGAGACTGATAGATATGGCACGATGCCACTATTTGGGGTCAAATCCTATGTCGGTTTCGGTTTTCCGTATTGAGGCGATGGACGCGATCTTATATCAGTGCATCATGACCATGGCTGTGAGGATCTATGGATCCTTGGCTACTCAGTGGATCATGGGAGGTCAACTGAGGATTGTGGAGAGGGTCCTAGATGGGGATTTTTTTTCCTGGGGGATGATGCTACACTCCAGGATGAGGGGGTCGTTTCACCGGTGTCGGACCATAAACTATGGTGATTTTGCGTTTGAGTCCATCCTGGTTGCATGGTTACTGGAGAGGGTGCCCATGTTTTACCCGAGGATTTTTTTGGTGCCTGCAAGGCCACAAGAGTCGCGATTGATGTGGTTGGCCCATATTTTAGCACATCATTGGGGGGGGAGAGGGTGGACACTAATTTACGACCACTATGGAATGTGTTTGGCGTCATATGCCACAGGTAATACTCTGGTATCCATATAGTGGGATGTACTACCGACACAACCCAGACATGGTGTTGCCTTTTGGAGAGGTCTAGGACCAGAGAGGTATGTTTGTGCATTTATGTTTTGTGATTTGGATAGTGTAGCATATTATTATGTATATATGAATGTTAACTCTATATTTTGTTTTTGTGTTTGCAGATGTGGGGACCTGAGGCTGTGAGGATGAGATGGTCAGGGAGCTGACACACCAAGGGCCACTGCGGCCACCGCAAGTAGAGTCACGGGTAGGAGAGTGGAGCAGGAGAGATGATGTTGATGTTGAGCCATCACGAGAGCTAAGGGTGGGACAAAAGAGAAGATTTGATGATACAGGTGTTAGACCACCGCATTAGCCACGGGTAGAGGCTGGAGGGGGGATGGAGGACCTCCGTCACTGGTTCTAGGAGGTTCTTCAATGTGTGTCAAAGGGCATGTGGGCCCATATCTAGGACGATAGGGTCCTATAGCAGTGGTTGGGTGTACCGGTAGAGTGGCAGACCTTGATCCACCGGGCAGCCATAGCGGGGCCAGCGATGACTGGTCAACTACCCCCTGGACCTGGAGGACCCAAAGCTGGTAGGGTGCCTATAGCTAACAAAGGACATAGGGGGGGAGCTTTGGGGACACCAGGAGTGCCGATGTTTGTGTATGTATAGGCTTGCGAGCCCATTTTGTATAGGGTAGTTGATACCCATTTTGTATATGGTAGGTGGTACCCATTTTGTACCTATAGGGGTGAGGGGACTCACTGGCCTATGAGCAATGTATATTTTGTACTTTTGTAAAAATTTATGACACTTCAGAGGATATATATATATATATATATATATATATATATATATATATATATTTATGGATACACATATTTTGTCTCTTTGTGATTTCTACATGTGTTTATGTTTTTGATGGTTTATGATGTCTAATCTATATGATGTGACCAATGTTTTATGATTATTTATATGTACTGATGTATTGATCTGATAAATGCCAATCTAACACTAGGTTATCCATATCATTTTTTGTTTCATTAAATTGTCGTGGAATATGTGTAAATGTAATTGAATCAAAGTTTCACGATAAGAGTCTAACTTGTAGATATTTGCGAAAGAGGCAAGGATCGCGAACACGATATACATTGTTGAGTTGCAGAACGACAAGCTGGGAATATAAAAAAAAACTAAGGTGACGAATGTGGCAGTGACTAGCCTTGGTGAGGAGACCAATGACGACTGTGTATTATACTTGATTTTTAGTGGTTGAGCCCAAACATATGTTGCTGGAGTGGAGCAGTTCATGTGAGGGGGTATAGAGGGCCCAAGCGTCTGAAGCGATATTTTTTGTCCAGTGGCTAGCACCGTCAACATAACTGATGTGGTAGGCTGATGGAGGATGAATCTGTCAATAACATGGATGGTAGATTAGACATGAGGAGTGGAGGTGAGAAAAGAAGACTAAAAACTCTACAAATGTGTACAAAGAAAAACCCTAGTGTAGAATGACTACGCTCAGGCATAAAACCTTTTTAAGTACAACCTGTTGATGGGTTCTTTAAGAGTATATCCTTCTGGAGAGGCCAGGATGTATGGACCTTTAGTGAGGCAGTGTTGGACAATGTAGGGTCCATTTCATAATGAATTGAACTTCCCATGACCGAGAGTATCGTGGGCGATATCATAGGCTAGGATGAGATATTCTTTGTTAAATGAGAGAAGGTTGACATGGCGGTAAAAGGTGGCTTTGGAACATTTTTTAGTTCCTCGTTGTTCTGTAATGATGACCAACGATCTTCATCCAACAAATCTAAGGTCAACAAGTGTTTCTCCATTAGAGTAGGGTCAGGTAATAGATCGATGGAGGTGTGTAAAGTGGGAATTTTTCACTCGATGGGGAGGGTGGCTTCGATCCCATGGATGAGATGAAACGGTGTAAAACCAGTGGCAATTTTGACTATATTGAGATAAGCCCATAATGATGAAAACAACATATGATGCTATTTGGTATTATGTTTGTTGATTGTATGTTCTAGCATGGTTTTGAGGACTTTGTTAACAACCTTGACCTGTCCATTGGAATAAGGGTAGTATGGGCAAGAAAACTCATGGGAGAAGCCTAACTTTGAGGAGAGTTCTGCAAAGATCTCATTCCCAAAGTGTTTACCGTGATCAAATACTAACTATACTGGAATTTTGAAATGGGTAATGACGTGGTTGAAGAAAAAACATGTTGTTGTGTTAGCGATATTGTTGAAGGTAGGCATGGATTTGACCCATTTGGTAAAGTAATCTACAACCACGATGATGTACTTGTGTCCATTACTAGATGGAGGATTGCAAGTCATGAAGTCTATGCCCCATTTGTAGAAGGAGTCGACGGTGATAACTGAATGTAGAAGAGTGGGTGCCGCTCGTGCTTTGTTTGCATAGAGCTGGATTTTTTCACATCGCTTGACAACATGGATGTAGTCATGAAACAATGTGGTCTAGAAGTATCATTTTTGAATGATTTTTTGGGCGGTCGACATACCTGAGAGGTGGCCACTGCAATTTCTGCTATGGAAATCATTCAAGACTCTGTTTGCTTTGTTGAATGTTAGACATCGACAAATTATGGTGTCGACCCCACGTTGGTACAAGATGTCACTGATGAGGAGGTACTGAGGGGATTGATGGAGAATGCTTCAATGATAATCTCGAGAGAGATGAGACCCAAAATTATATGTTCGAAGGTAGATGAGAAGGTCACCATACCAGGGGTCATCCAAGGGGATGAAGAAGAGGTGTTCGTCGGAAAAATCCGTATTGATGGGTGAACCTTTAGCATCTGAGGGAAACACCATAATGAGTTCAGCGAGAACAAGTGATTTCTTTCTTCGGGGAGTTGAGAACTCTCGGTCGTATTCCTGAAGAATGATGATCCATCGGGAAAATTTTCCATTAATCTATCGTCGAATAAGCAAGTACTACATGGGGTTAGAATATGCTATGACTTTGGTAGTGAGAAGCAGGATATAGTGACGCAGTTTATGAACTGTGAGGACAATTGCAAGGGCTAGTTTCTCATCACGATTGTATTTCAAGGGTGGCCCTAAAATAATTTTTATTGATGTAGTAAATGACATGTTCCCACCGATCATCCCCTAGTTGTATGAGGAATCCTTCTAATGAGATGACTGAGGCTGAGAAGTATATGATGTCATCCTGATCATATTATGGAGGAATAATCAAAGGGGCATTGGATAGGGAAACTTTTAAATCATCAAAAGCGGTTTGAGCATGTTCATCCCATCGAAATGGGATATTATGACACAATAAGAAGAGGAAACTGTGTGCACGAATAGTGTAATCTAGGACAAAGAAAGGTAAAAAGTTGGCTTTGCCTTGTAGGCTCTATAGTTGGTGCAAATTCTTAGGTGGTGGAATTTCGATGATAACTAGGTTCATTTCTTGGATCGAGAAGTGAGGTCATCCAAGTAAGCGAGGATGATGCAAGAAAGATCATGGAAAACATAAGTCATGGCCCATTGAAACGTGTGTTTTTTATCCCAAAAGGCATGACACAATAAGAAAAATTTCCCCATGGGGTAGTACAAGTAGTTTTATACCTATCTTCTAGATGGATTTGGATTTGAATGTTGCCGGAGAACCCATCCATGAAGGACAATGCCTCGTGGTCAGCACAATCATCAATAATTGTTCCATGAAAGGGATTGGAAAGTTGTCTTTGGGAAAAGCATGGTTGAGATCATGAAAGTCGGTGCAGACGTGAATAGTTCCATGTTTTTTGTTAACGAGGACGAGGTAGGAAACCCATGAGGTATACGCAATGGGGTAAATGAACCTAGTGGCATGTAACTTTTCAATTTCGTCTTTGATAGCTACAAATTTGAATGGGTGAAGTGGGCACTACTTTTCACAAACTGGGGCGACATATGGCCATGTGTCAATGCGATGTTCGACTATTGAAGGGTCAAGGTCGGGCATCTCCATATATGACCAGTCAAAAATATCTCGGTATTCATGAAAGAGAGATTTGTAAGTTGTGAGTTTCTTAGGGGAGCATGCTTCACCAATGGTGATTTCTTATATGATTCTCAGTTTGATGGAAATGCTGATTTTGACAGTGGGGGAGATATTGGCCATGTTTCCTTCTTCAAAAGCATCTAGGGCAAGGATAGGGTTGTTGAACCAGTCTATATGACGTAACAGAATAAAATCCTTGGTTTTCATTGCACATATGGAGGATTGGCTAGGAGGGTCAAAGGATTCCTGTGAGAGAAAAAGCACTTGGTGATGGAGTGCATTCCATGGGAAATTCGGGGTAGTGAGTTCCTCCAGGATATCTTTGTTGCAGTGGAAAATGCGAAAATATAGGGGATCTGTGGAGGTGACATCGGTGACTGTCACAGTATGATTTTCCTCAAGCAGTGAAGACGTAGAGGGGATATCACAACTATGTTGTGATGGCTCGCTTGACATAAAACAAATCTACAGATACTGTCGGTGATAGACTGTGGTAGGGGGGAATATTTCTTGTGTGAAATGAATTAGAGAATTGGGAGGAATTGGGGGAATATCCTTGGACAGTCTACTTATGAACCATGGAGGGGTGGGAAGTGAATCAATTTCAGGGGAGGTGATTTTGGTGGTATATAGAGTGGGAAGACCCTTGGTGAGGTGGTTGGATGTGGTTGAATAGGGTTCGAATGACGACCTTGGTATGCCACAATTAAAGGACATTGGTACGTGAAATGAGAAAGTGATTCACAGAGAGCTCATGGGCATATCATCCATTCAAGGACTGAGGTAGAGACATAATGAATGTGAGTGACATAGGTACCTAAAAGTGGTGGTGGATTGGGCTCTTGCTGAAAGGTTTGGCGCACTATCGTTAATGTCTAGTGAAATTGAGGTAGATATAGGAAACGATGAGTGTAGTAGCCATATTTTGAACAGATGACACAAGTGAATTTGGTTTGCATCCTTTACTTCATGTAGTGGAGGACATTGCAATAGTACTAGAAGTGCTTGGAGAAGCGGTGAGCAATCTGCTTGCTCAAGGGAGTTGGATTAGATTGCGTAATTCGGTAAGAGAGGGACATCTATTAGTGGGGTGTCCCTCTCTTTTGCATAGTGCGCAAGGAGGTTGAACTCGAGGAGGAAGTGGAGTTGTGGGATTTTTCTTCTTCCATCTACCCCTAGCCATGGCAGTGGTGCTGGTAATTGGGGGTGAAGGTGGCGTGGCCAGAGCTAGTACTTGAATCTTCATCAGGATTCCCTCTGACTGAGGAGGGAGAGATGGTTGAGAAACCATCGTGGGTGGGTGTAGATACCATACAGGGATGGCGAACACCATGTTGGGAAGGGTAAGCATCACAGATACCTAAAATTCTTGTACTCTCGGTGGCGGGTAGAAGAAGGGAATTTGAGTAATGTCTTGAGGAATTGTCTCCCAAACTGGGATTTTCCCCCGGGGGAGGGGGAAATCAGGGATAAGTGGTGTAGTAGGGTTCTCATGGAATCCTTGAGATAATATTTCTTCAACTAGTGGGAAATCAAGGTGTGGAGAGGCCTCCATGGGAGGAATGGTTTCTCCGGTGTCAGTTCCATTAGAAGATGTGACACACACTTGTGCTAAAGGGTGTATGAGAGGTGGTGCTCCATGGTATGTCCCCAACAAGGATAGGTCCTTGAAAATTATGGGGCCCATGTCAATGAGTGAATAAGCATCGAAACATGTGCAGCCAAGAGGAAATATTTTATCGATGTTGGCAGAGTGGTTAGGCTCGTAATGTGTAATTTGGTCAATGGTGATGATTTTCCCATTGTGGGGGGAAATCATCATTCGAAACATAGAAGAGGCCACTTCCTTCATAGCATACATGTAGCTACATCCATATAAGATATTTCAATCGATTGGGGCATCGATAATCTCAATGTCGATGAGGATGGTTTTTCCCCCGAGTTTGATAGGGACATTTTGAAAGAACCCTTCAAGGGAGGATGGTTGTTGGCATAGGGGTGGAACCATGGTTCAACTCTAATAGCGCACCAACAAGCCCTAACTACTGGCTCTTTCGGCAACACCTGTGAAGCAGATGTAGTCTCACCCAAAGTAGTGATAGGGGGTTGCAAGACACATGTGTCTACAACCAGAGGAAATGTAAGTGGGTTCATAAGAACAACACAGAACAATCTAGTTATTCATACCAAGCATTAACCTTCTTCGCATAGTTATATATCAGATCTAATATACTAATGCATAAATATATCAATAGAAGCAAAGAACACAACATCAATCACACACAACATGAGATATGCGTGGTTCACCCTCTCCCTAGGGCTACGTCCACAAAACTGGGTTTCTTGATATTGTATAAAACATATAGTTCTTATTTTCACTCTTAGCTTGCAAATCTATCTTATTTCTCCTCTCTATCTCCCTTCCCTATGCACCCAGCTACAGGGTTGATCTTCACACCCAGATGAAGATCTTATAATACAAAATGATCTCACAACACAACACTTCTCTCTCTCTCTCAAAAGTAATCACTCATAGCATCAATGACCTCTCAACTCTAAACGACCAACCCATCCCAGGTCCTCTTGACCTTTATTTATACATTACAATGACTCACCGACAACCTTAGGCCAAGACCTAGGTGTCAAATCCCTAGATACCAAAACCCTAGGTGTCTAAAACCCTAGGTCAACTTGACTCGCATTTTCAGGGCTTCACCAGCCTGTCTTTCCTTCTTTCTCACGCAGTGCTCCAAAGAATCCATTGGTGGATTTTTCTTATTGTTGATTTGTCCATGATCTATCTTTCTTGTTGATTTTCCATCCTAGAT
>SNQJ01S0298642.1:0-10445 GCA_010110895.2 Picea sitchensis
ACAATTTTGCATGGTGCATCATCACCCAAATGAACCTGTCCAAAATCACCTTGAACATAATATAGAAAATGTTTCCTATGGGGTGTGGCATGAAATGAAGCCCATGAATCTACTACCCACGACTCATAAATATTATCTACAGAAAGAATCAAAGCATCTTGTAACACATCACCTATTACATTTGCGTCTTGATTTCTCTCATGTTGTCCATCTCTTTGTTTCTTTGGAGCTTTATAGTCTTTCTTCAGATGTCCTTTCCTCCCACAATTCTAGCACTCTATCTTTCCAAGTCTAGATTTGGATCTGCCCTTCCTAGAATTACCATGGTTCCTTGAGCCCTTTCCTCTATCCTTTTGTCTTCCCCTATTCTCCATGTTCAATGCATTACCTAATGTCTCACCTGTGCTTTTCTGTCGCATTTCCTCACTAAGGATAACACCAACACCATCATAAAATTTTAAAGTATTTGAACCAGAGACAGAGTTACTTACAGCCATGACCAAGCCGTTCCAACTGTCTGGCAATGAGCACAAGATTAGAAGAGCCCTAACCTCATCATCAAAGTCCACTTTTATGGAACTTAGTTGATTAGTAACCATATTAAATTCATTTAAATGATCTGCAACAGACCCACCTTCTGACATATTCATATTAAATAATCTCTTCATAAGAAATACCTTATTGGACATCGAAGGTTTTTCATACAGTTTATCCAATGCATCCATCAAATCCTTTGTTGTCTTTTCTTTCGAAATATTGAAAGCCACCGATGCTGCCAAGCTCAATTGTATCATTCCTACAGCCTTTCTATCAAGAATCTCCCATTCTTCGTCCTTCATGGCTATCGACTTCTTTGATACTCTTCCCAATGGTAGGAATAGATCCTTCTGATATAAATAATCTTCCATCTGCATCTTCCATAACTGATAGTTTTGGCCGTTAAATTTCTTGACCCTAAACTTTCCATCTTCCGACATTGCTCCCACTCGAACCAGGAACCCTCTTTTCCTGCGAGTTACCTTTCGCTCTGATAACAGTTTTTAGAAAACAGGACTGCAGAGCAATAAAAATAAAACAAATGCGAAAACAAAACACAGAAGATACACAATACAAGAGAGACACAGATTTACGTGGTTCACCCACTGTGGGCTACGTCCACCAAAAAAATTTCCAAGTCCTTCCTTTATTATTATCCATCAAATGAAGGGATACAACCTACAACAAAGCCCACTGTAACTTCCTCATCTTTCTTTCACAGTCTCCTCTCTCAGAATACAATACTTTCCATCATACATAGCTGCAATACATTTCCCTCATGAAAGAGGGTTTCCTTCTAGGGAAAAAAAACCTAACACAATTTCTACCGTTAGATCTATGACCTTATAATGAACGGTCCAGATTTACAATGAAATTGCACTATACTTTTACAAGGAAATTTTTCCTTCCGGGGCTTTGCCCCTGAACCCCTAGCCAGGGGTATAGCCCCGACAGACCCCGCAGAGGGGGTACCCCCCCTCTGCACTCCCCCATGTGGAAGAGTGTACATACTTCTAGGGTGTAAAGTCTTCAAGGGGTATAAACATGACTAAGAAACACACGACCTCTGATTCAGGAAGACAATCAAGCTCCACAACCAACATGCAACACAAAGAGTGGTTCATTGTGTGGTTTCTCTCCCATATCTGAATCCCACTCACCTAGAAAAAGGCGATGACCCAGGCTAAGGAAGTTGAGATCGTGATGCGATTAGAGGCTACACTTGGATGCACAGAGACATCAACGAGGTTGGTGCAGGTTCAATCACAACTAGCCAACCTAACAATACAAATTCCAAATATGGCCAAGAGTAAAGTAGTGCATGAGCACATATGGTATACTACATTCCTTTCAGTGTGGAATCATCAAGACGAGTGTCTGATCCTTCCAAATTATGTGGAAATTGGCGCATCGGGTCCATTTCCATCGAGGCAATCATAATGGTATGAGATTTGAAAGTAGTGAGGCCATTTTCCACCTCACTATCCCAAATTACAGAAATATTAGACAACAAATCACACCCCATTTTGTGAGTTTTGTAAATCTATAGGCCATGATTTCAATAGTTGACACTCCCTTCAGTTAATGAAAGACAACACTCAGGATGCTTTCTAGGTACAAGAGGAGAAAAAGGGTGGTGAGTGTGGTGGTACTGACAGAGGAAGATATGAAGGAGGACCCCGAGGTGGATATGGGCATGTTCACAACTGCTAATATGGTGGCGGAGGTGGTAGACCCCCCCACATGTTTCAATTCAGGTGAGATTGGTCATGTATCATGATGTTGGACTAATTCATGTGTGCTATGTGCATATTTTAATAGTCATAAACATGTAATCGAGGATTTTCCCAACTTACTAAAGAAGTGGGAGGAAAAAAACACTAACTGTAACATGTTGCATGCTGAGTTGTGCAAAAAGAACAACAACAACAACAACAACAAAGAAGCATGCGTCTGGGTAGTGACCCACAAAGGGGAAAAGACTAAGGCATACTTCGAGCATGGTGAAGGATCAGGTTAAAAATGATATGGTAAGATCATAAAGGAACCCAAACCCCCTCTTATGTTTGATGATGCCTAGTAGAAGAAATTTATGTACAATGTGCATAAGGGTATGGAAAAAGAAAGAGTGTGTGAGAAGATGAAACACATGACTTAGAGGTCTCTTGAAGAGGCCTGGATCTAGGAGGAAGTGAAGAGGATGAAACAGAGGTCACTATAGGAAGCATGGATCTGTGAAGAAGTGCAGTGGGAGACGTAGAGGTCACTGGAAGAAGATTGTATGCGTGAATAACTTTAGTGCATGATGATAATATATTTGGAGGAGGCTCACATGCATGAGAAAATCTAGCGCACAACCCAAAGATCGATAGAGGAAGCATGCATACAGACTATGTTGTGATGCATTGAGAAAAACTCCTATGAATAATAATGCCAAGAAGAGTTGCAATGCACAATGTGTGCAGAAGCCTTGCACAACTTAGGTTGCATGGAAGAAGCTGAAGAGAAAGTCAATACCTTCTTACACTATTGTTTTTTATTTCTCAAAGACCCAAAAATTGCAAGTAAGTTGACCCATACGTTAACTTCTTGCATGAAATAAAAAGGATAATAAATCACCATATAGACTCCGCTGTCAGAGAGAGATGTATGAGAGGTCAAAAAGTAGAAGCACACTGAACAAGAGTTCAAGACGAAAACAAATCTTGGTGGGTATGCCATGTATGGAGTCATGTTATATCTGGGATCTGACATGAATATTTATCCCAACAAGTCTTGGAAAGTGAGGGGTACGCCTAAGTTATTTTGGTCTCCCATATAGCTCTGGTTAGCCAATAAATACAAGATCTATCCCATAGGTTGGCTGAAGAAAGTAGAGTTCAACATCGAAGGAGTGAATATGAAGGCCGATTTTGAATTCATTGAGATCATGGATGAGTCTGATCCATATCCTGCATTATTGGGAATTGATTGGTCCTTTGAAAACAATGTGGTGTTAAATTTGAAGAAGGTGTAGATGTCCTTCGAAACTGACACCTTATAGGTGGTCGCACCTATTATCCCCAACTCCTAGGGATAATTGAGGATATGATGTCTCGAGGCCCTCAAGTTGTATACATGTAGTGCTGAGAGACAACTTGACCAACAATGTCTAGTTACAGAGACAGAGACCCACCTCGACACCATCGCTCCAGGTTCATCACGATGGTATACACCACATTAGATAGATTTTGGAAGACATTGGGTCTTGCTACATTAGGTACAAGTAAATTATTATAGGGAGTGTCATTTCAATATTTGAGGCATTTGATTTTGTTTCATTTTAAATTTCTTTTGATTATGTAACATCTTCTTGGACATTATGTTGTTTTCCTTGTTTCACTTTAGTGGTTGACATTACGCCCTAGTAAGTGGGTCACCCTTGGGGAAAGTTTTTATACTAGGAGGTTCTCTTGACAATTCATCATGCCATTTCCAACCATATTTGTCACTTTCCACACTTCATCCCCTCATCTCCTTACCTTTTGGGATTTTTGGGTGTACTGACTCAAGAAGGGGCCGAAGGCCCAGAGGCTTGTAGATGGTAAAAGATAAAATCCAATCATAAACCTTATAAATTCTCTCCCAGGTATCCTGATGACATTGAAATGTATTTTGTAAGTAATTAATGGGACCCAGGAAAAATAACTAATACAAATTCCAACTAAGGTGGAGCATCTGTGGGCATTGTTTTTCATGCTTAGATAGAAGCCTGACACATGTTTTCAACTTGGGGAAGCATGATGTGACCAGGGTAGAGTCAAGGTGGGAAATTTTTTTCATGCTTAGGTAGAATCCCCACCTTGGATTCAACCTGGAAACATCTTAAAAGAATAAAAGAAAATAAATGGCCTTTGAAAAAGGTTGCATTGAAAACGAAGGTGCAACACATTCTCTACAAAGGAACCCATTAATGAGACACTAAAATCCCTTGTATGTCATTAACCCCATCCCCAAGAGTATTTCCCCCATCCATATCACTTCATCCACATGAATTAGATAAAGGTCCGCTTGGGAAACACTCCTAACCTTGGGAAACACTCCTAAACTTGAGGTAGATTCACCCAATGGGTCGCTTTGTCAACCCTCCCATACCTAAAATTGGTGAATTGCATAGGGTCTTTGAGCACTTGTTTATTTTCACGAGGTAGTTTGTATGTACATGCTTGTATGCATATTTTATTGATTTTATTTACTCATCATGATGAATTTTAATTGAGATCATTGGAGGGAATATTTATTAGCTTTGAAGGACCTAGCTGGTGGACATATTTGGAAGAACAAGCCTATCTTGGGCTTCCTTGGGGCTTGAATCCAATAGGTTGGGTACCAAGACCCACATTCCGGATGATGATGAATACCTTTGGAGGCCTTCTATAACACCATGGAAGACCTCACCTAACCTCTTATTATCCCAACAACTTACTCTTGGAGCCAAAACACCATATAAAGAGGGCTTGATGTCACCTAGTGTTGAGGTTGTAGGGGTAGAGTTGCTACACACTGACACTTGGCATGATTTGGTTGGAGATGACTTGAGGAGTCTATAGTGTATAACAGGGAGGATCTAGAATCCCCAATGACCTCAACCTTCTATTCCAATGACCTTCTCAAGGGGTCAAGATGTCACCCTTAGAGGGATGATGTCACCTTAGGGGTTTCTATTATGGAATTTTTTAAATTTAAATTTAAATTTTATATTGTAAAGGGTAAAGGTAAGGGTTTTGTCCCCTTACTTCGTGGTTTACCCTAAGTTTTGTGGAAAAAATCTTATTCGAGTGTTTTGTATAAATAGAGATCATTCCTATCTCATTTGATCATAACTCTCCCATTGTGAGAAGTCTTCTAGCTGAAATTGGCGCCCTATTTGGGCAATCTCTCTCTATTTTTATTTTTCTATGCTTTTTCTTTGCTATTGGTGGAATAATTAGTGCACTATCTCTCTTGGAGATATTATATTTCATTGTGGTGGATTAGTCTTGGTAAAGAAGAGGTTTATCTTGTTAATGCTTGGACTAGGTGAAGAATCTATCTTGTATTGCTTCTTTTCTTGGTTACAAGTTTATTTTTGATAGAATTATTGGGGAGTATAAGGGAATACAACACCACTAAGCCCATCATTTTTTTCTTGGAACAATTGTTGCATAAGGTTTTACTAGGATAAGTAAAAGGGCGTACGCCCTCCTAGTACTTCCTAGCTAGTTTTGTTTTCCTTGGGGAGTAAAAGGGTTTACATCCCCAAGGAGATATAATTCCTACCTCCTTTTTAAAAATTGACTCCTTAGACCAATAGTTAAAGACACTAATCTTAATTGCATTGGATAAATAAATCTATGCATTGTTGAACATGAAAACACGAGATTTTGAGATAGTCTAAATTGGAAATTATTCTATGTGCTTAAGGAATTCTTGAACCCTTAAGAAATATTGTTTCTCTTAGAAATTCTTGCTGTTGTAAAAAAATTTAAGCTATACCCACTAGGGCTGCAACAAATCCTAAATAAATATTTGAATAACTCACAATTCAACTGTCAGGTGTTGCTAATAATTTACCCCTTTAATCTACTAGCCCTAGCGCATTGTTTGGGTGGATTCTTTGTGATTTTTGGTGATTGATTTTTCTGTTGTAACAAATTGTTTTCTACAACCATAAGGATTCAATTACATCTCTACAACACTTGTCTATAACAACCTTAAATTTTTCCTAAAGTCTAATCCCTTTATACTTGAGTTATACTAATACTTGCTAGTTTTTCTATTTTATCATAAACTTGAATTTAGCTTCTCTTTTAGTAGCTATACTAATCATTTATTTGCTGATATATATCTCTATTGACTGCTTTAAATAGGGACATCAATATTGACTTTCTTTCCACTTAACATATAGCTTGTATACTTAGTTTTTCTTGTGTCATGGGAAGGTACTATCATCATTTGTAGGTACTTAAACTTCTTGGAAACCATTTGACCACTAATGAGGCTCATTACCAAGGATTCTTCCATTTAGAAAATTGACCTATAGGGGAATCCATTAATAAGTATCACTTTCCATCTCATTTCCCCCCCTAGGGTCACCTAGGATCCCCCCCTTGAGGTGATCACTTCACCTCTAAAGTGACAGGAGTACCTATCTGATGTGAAAATGGGTAGGTATTCTCCTCATTGTCATCATCTTGTGGTTTGGGTTGGGATTTTACCAACCTATAGTTTGTGCGATAACATTTTGGCACCATTTCCGGGGAGGATTTTGAATCCTCTTTTGTTCCATAATGACACTTTGGAAAGATACCATCCCAAAGACTTCACCCATAGCTTTCCTCGAGACTCCACTTGAAGGAAATTCCCATTTCACAGTTGATGAGATATTCTTGAAGGTAATATGGCTACTCCACCTTCCTAGAATCCATATTCCATTAATACTTTTCCCCCGGTGAGATTAAAACCTTATAAGGCTTACCAAATAAGGATTCCTCTCAAGTATCTCATTTTCAAAACCCTTTTTCCATGGTACCCTTCCCCTTGCTCCAATGTCTCATCCTTGGGAAAAAATATCTACAATCCCTTGAACATGGCCACCATCCCTAGATATCCGAACACAATGTCGAAAGAGTGTCATAAATGGTCTCCAATGTTTCCAAGAAATCATGTGGTAACCATTGATGATCATCTCTATGCCATGGGCTAAGACATGGAAAATGTAGAAGTGGAACATGTGGATGTAGAAATGAAGATGCTAGCCTCATCATTAACTGAAGATGCTCAGAGGTGGTTTAGAGGCTTGCCTGACAATCACATAGCATCTTATAGAGACTTTCCAATTTATTCAAGAATAGATGGAAGACAAAGAAATACAACAAAATGCTTGTAGCACAATTTGATTAGATAGATAATAAGGAGAATGAAATAGTAAGTGAATTTGACAACATGTTTGACATATTGTACAATCAAATCCCGACAGATCTACATCCTACAACTACATTTTTTCGTCTCCTTTACATGAATGCATTCAATGGGAAATTCCATTTCATTTTGAAGGACAAGAATCCCAACACCTTGGAATAAGCCAAATATTACAATGCAGAGATTGAAGAGAACCTCCTTGACTCGAAGGTTGATCATTTTCGTTATCCTTGTGACTATTCAGAGAAAACAAATAAGGCTTCCAATAGCAGTTCTCCTGATCCAATTTCCCTCTTGAATCAGAGGATAGATCAGATGAGTACTCAGTTTGTCCAAGATCATAATCAAATCATAGACCGATTAACTACTGTGGAAAGGAATCAATTTTTTTTCCAAACCTCATTTTTCTAGACATCATAGAGATTCCACAGGTTGGAAACCAAGGCCTCAACAAGAGGAAAAGGCCCCTCATACATTGAACCCAATTGGAATGGTTAGCACAAAGAAGAGACAGTGGTGTTCTCCATCTCAAGAACCTCACTGAGAGGATGAATGTCCCTGATAAGATAAAGAATATTCCAAAAATATGAACTTCATGGATATGATCTATGGATTCCAGGAGGAAGAGGTCACACAAGAACATATTGATGAGGCTAGAAGATAGGGGGGAAGAGATGGAAGAATCTAGGTGTTAACCCAGTTGACAAATGATTAGAGAAAGGAATTGAGAAAGAGGGAAGTTTTGACATACACTAGAATAAACAAAGCTTTAGTTCCTTTGTCACAATCGTTTGCTCTCCTTCAACCAGAAGCAACCACTCCTCCATCTGTAGAGAAGGTGGTCCCAACGCTTCCACCTATAGTACATGATTTTATTCCAAATCCTACTCCAACAGAAGATGAAATTTAGTTGAACATAGACATTGCAACCATGTTTGGTAAGTTGAATATGACGGTCCCTGTGAAAAAAATGTGAAAACGTCCTTCTGTGAGGAGGGAAATTTTGAAGCTATTACAGGTAACAATCAAGAAGGAGGACCCTCCAATTATATTGAAAACCATGTATCTTGATCGAAAAAGGGATAATAACTCTCCTTTCTATATTTCCTTAGGCATGAATGGCCTCAGACTAAACAATTGTATGATGGATTCTAGGGCCTCAACAAATGTTGTGTCTTTAAAGGTGATGGAAGAACTTGGATTAAAGATGACTCGACCATATGGAAATGTTTGTGGCATTAATTATAAGAGGGTCATGGTTTATGTACTATGAGATAATGTTGAAGTCTTCCTGTTTAATTTTCCACATATTAGTCTCCTCATGAACATAGTAGTGATTGATGTTCCAGATGCTTGGGGGATGCTCTTATCGAGGAGTTGGTATGCTTCTCTTGGAGGTTTTCTTATCTTGGATATTACTCATGCAAACATCTGCATGGGGTATGGAACCTTTGAGATATTATATAGTTGAGAGCGGGACAAGAAAATATGTGATGGAACCCAACAGTCGTGATTACACAAGTGAATGTGAGTTTGATGAGGTTCTAGAGACCATTGAGTATGATCCATGAGATTTACCTTTCATGCAGAAGGAATGCATAGATATGCTACTCCCTAAGACATATGAGTACAAAGAAAATCTTGTGAAGCTCCAAGGGAAAGAGCTAGGGTCTATCCAAATATTGAAGAAAGAAGATAGTAAGGACATATAACATGAAGAAGCCATCAGAAATGCAGTCAACATAGGACCTCCTTCATATCCTTACATCGAGAATATACCTTACATCAAATACAATGAAGGAATTCTTGCATTCATGTGGGAAAAGAATAAGGGCAATCCTAAATATGACCAGAAAGATGAAAATTCTTGGCTTAGTCCTTACATCATCAAGAAGAAGTACAAAAAAGAGAAGTATTACTTGACAACTTTGGACGGGATAAATATTACATTACTAGTGGAAGGGTATCTTCTCCAACCCTACATTCAGAGCACTTGACTTCTTCAGGGCCAAGCCCTAGGTAATTAGGTAGGTCATTTTGATTTCCTTCATTTTCATATTGATTTCTCATGATAGTTTAACTGCATTTCATATTTCATTTTTCTCTACTTGCATATTGATTTCATGTTCAGTTTGTATTTATATATATTTTTTTCTAGACAGGTTGTCATTTTTGGATTTTGATATATATGGATGAAGGGTGATAGAATCACCCTGGATTTTACAGTTTTATGTTTCAGTGTAGGCATAGGTCCACCAAGATATTCTTTGGTTCTCATGCACTCTACGAAGAGTACACATCCCCAAGTAGGAGTCAGATGTTATCCCCAACTCCTAGGGATAACTGAGGAGATGATGTCTCGAGGCCCTCAGGTTGCAAACATGGAGTACCGAGATACAACTTGACCAACAATGTCCAATTGTACAAATAGAGACCCAGCTCACTACTACGGATCTAGGTTCATCATGACGGTATCCACCACATCAGCCAGCTTTTGGAAAACATTAGGTCTTTCTCCATGAGGTACAAGTCATGTTTATAGTGAGTGCCATTTCAATATTTGAGGCATTTTCATTTGTTGCATTTTAAATTTATTTTTATTATGTAACATCTACTTGGAGATTATGCTCTTTTCCCTATTTCACTTTGGTAGTTGACATTGCACCTTAGCAAGTGGGTCACCCTTGGGTATAGGTCTCCTATTGGGAGGTACTCTTGACGAGTCATCATGCCTTTCCTGACCATACTTGTCACTTTCCACACTTCATCCCCTCATCTCCTTACTTTTTGGTCTTTTCGGGTGTACTAACCCAAGAAGGGGTTGTCCCTCATTTCATGGAAAGAAGGGGATGAAGGCCTGGAGGCTTGTAGTTGGAAAAAGATAAAATCCAATCATAAACCTTCTAAATTCTCTCCTAGGGTTCCCAAGGACATTGAAATGTCTCTCATAAGAAACTAATGGGACCCAT
>SNQJ01S0298645.1:0-10445 GCA_010110895.2 Picea sitchensis
CTCCTCTCTTTTTCTCAAGCAAATTGTTGGTTACTTGATTTGCATGTTAGCTTAGATTGAATTTAAAGGCTGATCTTATCATCTAATGTTGCATGCATAAGTCTTAGATCTGATCTAAAACTCTCTCTCATTTAAAGGATAGATCTAAGTAGTTTGGCGACTTTCTTCCTTCAAATTTTCAAACATTTTCAAGTTTGAAAGTTGTTCTAAGTTTTCATTGTTAGATCTAGTTGTTTAGGGAATTTAGCTCGCTGTTTTGGGACAGAAAACAAAGATTTTCTAAATAGCTTAGCTTAGGTTCATTTAAAGTCTCAAAAAGGCCTCTAAAAATTGTGCATTTCATAAGTAAAATTGCTAGAAAATTCGGCAACTAAAAATTTTCTTTTTAGCTTTATTGTTTAAAGTGTTTATCATGGCTTTCTAATTCTTTTCCTTGCTGGTTTTCAATAGGCCCATCCTAAAACAAGGAGAATCTCTGACGAAATTGAAGCCAATCGACGGAAATCTAACCCAAGTTGGAACCTTTGAAGACCAAAACCTTCAAGGAACCCTTGTAGTCATTTTCTGAAAGTTTGATCCAGTTTTCAAGGATCCAAAAGTTTCAAGAAGAGAAATCAGTTTCTCTATTGTAATAGGAAGCAAAATAAAAGCGGGTCTCATAGTGCCCAGTTTCAGCCTCCCTCTAGGGGATTGGCAGTGTGGTGTGTTCAAGTTTTGATTTCTTGTTTTTCTCCTTTCAACATAAGTTAAAGTAACAAATCAATATATCTTAAACAAAATAGTTAGATTAGATTTCCTTTTTTGCAAGTAGAATACTAATTGATAGATTAGTTTCAAATTCAGTATTTTCAATTTGGAAAATAAACCGTCCCCTCAACGACCTCGAAAAGGGCCTGGTCAACGTGGACTTAGTAATTAGTCACACATTTACTTTTCTGTTGGCAAAAAGAAACTATCCCCTCAGCGACCTCGAAAGGGGCCTGGTCAGCGTGGATCTAGTAATTAGCTCACACTTTTATTTTCTGTCTTCCGTCAAAATATGGACTTAGTAATTAGTCACACATTTACTTTTCTGCTGGCAAAAAATAAACCAAATTCCCTCACCAAGCAGTTGTTCCTAATTCTTCCAGCCATGAGCCTGCCCGACTGGCCGAGTAAGTTCACACTGGGTCGGCCGCTGGCTTAGATTTAATTAGGACAAACCTCCAAGAAAGCACTGATGTATGGAAAACGCCTTGAAGTGACCTCGAGAGGCATGGCCCTCTCTGGACCTGGCTTCCCACCTGTTTTTGACATCCAACACTTTGAGTGAGTTTTACCAGTGAGACCATTTTGCTCGCAGAAGCCTCCGCAAGTTTCCAAGAAAGAATTAACCTCCAAGGAGGCCCAAACCATTTCATTAATTGAACTTAATTTACCCTTAATAAAACACGCTTAACTACATTGCCCACTTATATTTTCATTAAGGCACTAGTCTCAACTTTCATACTCAGCAAAAGCCACAAGCTTCAATTTACAATTGGTTATATATTTAATGAAACTTGGGTAATCGAATTGTTTCTTAGCATCCTTTGATGCAAGTTAACATGATTATATATATATATCGGGTGAATGGTTGTCATGTTTATTTCAGCTTTTAATGGTTAATGGTTTGAATGAATCAAATAACCTCCTAGATTTCACCTTGTACTTAGCTTAAAAGCCTTAGTATATTTGTTAGGGACTACTCCTCTCGGTTTGGCTTAGAGTTGGCCTGTATTTGAGGAGTTGAGGATTAGGTGACAACACCTTTACTCTAACTTGTCTCAAGGACACACCGAAGGGATTGAAGATTTCTTCCACTTACCCTGTGTGTATAGGACGGCAACAAGTCGAATCAATCATGAAGAGAGCTAGAAGAAGCAAAGATAGAAAGAAGTCAAATAACGAGAGGAAATTTGAGAAAGACTTATGACGCTTTGTAGAAGACAACAAGACGGGAGAGTGGACTCTGTTAGACAGAGAGTTTTCAACATATTTGCGTACATGAAGATGCAGCACTAAAGCGTGACTCCATTAGGACTGAGGGAGCTGATTATATACACTTACATGAAGCAAGGATTAGGAGGGAGCTAATCCTATGATTCATTGAAGGTGATGAAGTATATATATACCCATGGTAGCATCCATAGAAAGACAAGACGTTCAAATAATCTCGTATGAAGTCTTCAAGAGAAGCCTAAAGTATCCCCGGTTGTCCATCCAGACTGCGGATCCTATGATAAAAGAAAGAAATGGAATTTTAGGGCATGGAATCTAAGAAACCTTATGGACCCAAAATCTAAAGAAAACATGAGAAAGAACATGAAGATTCCAAGAAAGAAGAAAAGCCCGAACAACCAGCCTATTGTATCGAGAATCACAAGACTACTAACCTGATATGAAAACAACTGCTTAACCGGAAGGTGATGAAGAACAAGATGGAAGACTTATGAATGAAAAGCATTGCAAGATCTAGAACTAGAGTACTGTGAGATGAGGGTTAAAGATTAACATTATGATGACATTGCCTCCATTCTCCTGGGTAAACCAACATACCTCTACATGAGTCATTATATCATCCATAGGTTAGAGTGCTACATCAAGATAAATGAAAAGACTGTTCTCCAGAGCAATTGAACAAAGAGCATATGAAGAGCATCCTCAAAGTCTTGAGGTTGCTCACCCGGGAAAGAGACCCTAGAGCATGTGATGGAAGAAGATAACTTTGGTGAAGAACCCCAAATGCACAATGTAAGGCAGAAGATTCTGAGGCCAGATATTGTATCAAGATGATTACTCAAAGAGATTAGATTCATGATGACAAAGTAAGAAGTGCCACATGGATATAGTCCAGCTTTCCAACAATGATATACTCTATTGTGCATGAAGCCTTCATGTAAAAACTGTTCCGCACTAAAGTACATTTGAAATCAAGTATCACATTATCCATGGATATCCGTAGAAGAGAAGGTGGGTTCTCTCGATACATGTCTCCCACAAAAGAAGAGAGCAAACATTTTGGTAAAGCTTCTAGTCCAAGATGAAAGATTTGCATACTCAAGCTAGAGCTCATGGATGACTTTATTGAAAAGGAAGAGATGACTCCCAGTTGGGAGGGAGCACCAGCTAGTGACATGACATTCATTTTCAAGATTGAAAATATTCCAGCTTGGGTAGATTCTTTCATGTTCAGAAAATGGATTGAGATTTATGACAAGGATTTCATTGTATGTGGGAAATGGTCCAGATTGGCTTGAGGTATCATATAGATAACAACTTCCCATTGTATAACATGGGAGGGAGCCTGGAGTCTCTTCTCGAGGGTTACCAAGAAGATCAGCCCACTCACGGGACAATGATTTCACATGACCACTGATGGCTCACCTGACTGATATCTGAGACCATAGGAAGAATGGCCCGTGGTGGGAAATGGTCCAGGTTCAAATATCAATCAGACAAACATTCCTCAGGTTTGTTTTCATCTTCCGTGGTGCACTTTGATTAGTGTGTAGGAAGAATGGCCTGTGGGTGGGGAACATTTAGGGTTCTAAGACAAGACAGCTTATTCTTCCTCTGCTTGAGAAGAATAGTCCATATCTCATTGTTCTACTGAGGTAGATATCTTTCAATATCTCATGATGTGAGTAAAAGATTGGGTCTTAGATGATTCAAATTTTATACTCATAACATTGTTTCGTAGGTTGATATCGATGATTGTTATGAAGACTGTATGACTATAGACAGTATATGTATACTACTCTGGTGGATGTGTTCCACTATTCGTGACTGATACACGATCAAGTACTTGTGTGTTAATTTGTGTAAGGTACCACCGATTTGTAGTTATGTACTACTATGAGACACAATTAGCCTTATTTTTTGTTCTTTGATTGCCTTTAAAGACTATCACAGATTGGAAATGATTATCGCTAGATGGATGATCAATGGATGAGATTTCAGACGGAAAACTATAAGGAAAAATTTTTACTCTTCTAGATTAGAAGAATGTATCTTGTATCACTGCGGAGGAGTACCCATGTTCCATTACTTCCTTATAGAGTTTGGTTTCTCGAGAGATGATGCAACTGTTTAATAATCATGATGATGATGGTGCTCATGTTCTAGTCATGATCTAGTCCATAAAACTATGTTGATGCTACCTGGTAAATGGCATTATGTTTGTCATTATGTGACGCTACTATGTTGATGCTACAACTATGTCATTTGGTTTAATCCTTGAAACCCTAGGGAGCCAACACAAGTAGCTTGTGGTTCATGTCCCTATGAATAGAGCTTATAGCCATTTGATTTGAAGGAGTTTAGCCTAGCCACAGCTACACTAGATTCCCCTCTTGTCTTGTGTTAGTTTTAAGCACAAATTGAAGAAAAGAAGGCGGCCCTAGGCCTAATTGAGCTTACACCTAGGCTTACTTAGGGTTTTGAGAAGCCTTGTATGAAGGCCCACCTTTCAAAATTTCTAGATTTGTGCTTCTAAGCCAGCCGCTTTGCCAAGCAAGTCTTAAGGAGGAGGAAAAGTTCTAGGCCTAGGGGCTTTTAGCTACACCTAGGTAAGTCTTTCCTTCTTAGGGTTTAGGCTTTGTGGCTCCTGCCATAGCAAGACCATCAAACCCTAACTCTCTTGTCTTTGAGTTTAAGTCCTTCCTAAACCATTAGTCTCAGCTCCATTGACTCCATTAACCCAAAACACTAGTCTATGAATGATTTTGAGCTTGTTTACATGCCTTGCAAACCTTTCAAAACTTCCACCTGGAAACCCTAATTAACCTAGCGTATAACCCTAGCTATTTGAACTAACCCTAAACCTGGTAACGTTTGGCCCTAATTAAACCTTTGCTTGGATAAAAAGGTGCTGCTGTTATTTCTTCATAGCCATAGAGGTTTTACAAGCCAAAGGGATGAATTTGACAAAACGTCACTTCTTTGGCTAGCTAACCCTAAACTGCAGAAAACAAAATTCATATAGGTGACGTGCCACATGTTTGATACCTTGTTTATACCAACGCTGTGACTTTTATCATTCATCTTGATTGACATTGAGTTATTGGATTTGCACCCGTAAGCTGATTTGATAAAACGCTGAGCTCTTTGTCTCTCTTTTGACTCTTTGATTAGGGCTGACACTACAATTCATTGCAACAACAATATAGGTGACGGAAGATCTTTGTCTATATGAGCTAAATTGGAATATTTCTTGCATTAATGATATAATACAAGGTTTAATTGTGAACATTGAACGCTCTTATCTCTTATGCTTTTATTGAAGAAGTGATATAAACCATTTGTCTCTTTTTGGCTTTATCATTGACTTCGTCAATAAAAGCATTGATCATTTGCTCATATATGTATTGAGGATAGTCATTGATTTTATGAAGTATTAACCCATTGCAAGCACATGTCTAGCTTTATTTGTCTTGTCTCACAAACAAAGCCATTCAAGGAAGACCTTTTCCTTGACTATCTCACATTTCTGGCTGTAATCTGTGAGAGGGAACCTATCATTTGCCTTGATCCTTATCCCTTAGCTTCTCTAGAACCCAGATTACATTAGGGATGCCTCCCTGGACTTCTCCTAATGAAAGAGCCCCCCATCTGAGGTGACAAGGTGGGGGAAGCCTCGTTATCATGAAGCTTGGACTCAAGCCATCTAAACCTTTCTTACAAACCGCATGACAATGTGCTCAAGACCATTATTTGTAATATTCTCCCTAGCTAGAGGGAGTGCTGATATTATGGCCAAAGGGGAGGTATTTACCTCCACGTGTAAACCGACAAGGATAGAATACTCCTGATCTAAGAAGAAACCTCAATGAGTTGGCTAATAACTTTATAAGACTTGTCGGCCAAGAAGATAATCTATACTGCTATTAGCCTCCAAGAGAAGAAGCTCTAATTTAAATAATATTATATAATCAATGCATGTGATACCTAGATTGAGAAGTCACTTGTGCAAGAAATGCACTAGTATAAATTGTGGGGCCACCACCTCCGGCAGCAGCCTGTGTAATCAGAACACTTCAGGGCAAGATCAAGAATGCCTGGGGTCAGGTAAAAGTTTGGAGGAGATTGCCAAGGCTTGTCAAAGGGAGCGCCACTGGATCATCTCTTGGCTAGGGTTTGACTATCTGATCAGCCTCTTGTTTTGGCGCTTATCCTTGAGGAAAGGTATAGCCACTCCCTATTTGGCTATCTAGCCTAGGGTTTGCTTCCCAGAAAGATCAGTCAAGGTTAAGGTGTTTCTGAGGGTGGCCTAATCTATGGTTGGGTGACAATAGAGATATTGTTAATGGTAAAACAAGCACATCCATTATATTCTAACAGCTTTCACTTCCTCCATCCGTGTAACTCATCATCTTAGTTGCAGAGCTAAGGGGATGGTTCATTGAAGGTATTTGGCTACAAGTAGGAAAACGCCCTTCATAATCACTTTCTTGAGGAAATGAGCGACAAATCCTGTTTTATATTTCTCAATACTCCATGAACATGTTTTATTTTGAAAACTCATTTGGAAGATACTACAATTTCATCCTTGCTCTTCGGTCTAGGAACTATTTCCCATACATCATTCTTTTCTAATGGATTGGTATTCTTTCCACATGGCATCCGCCCATTCTTTCACCCTCAATAGCTTCTCCAAAGCAAGTAGGCTCCTTCTCTAAGAGATCACACATCAAAGCCATATAACTCGAGAATGGCTTGGGTTTCTTCACTTGTCTCATGGTTCCTTCTGGGGCACCCATACTGGGTCCATCTTGAATATGTTCCCTGCCCAGTCGGCTTTCTTGTGGCTTACTGCCATCCTGAGGTGCTTGAGATTCACATGTCAGTGATCTCTAGAATCTCCTCATCGTGGAAGTTATGACTAAGCTTATCGTTCTCAGAATCTGGAGCCACATGTTTCTTCATATACTTCTCAAGTTGGCATCTTCTTGATTTCTTGAGTGTCAGATTTCATCAAAGGTTACATCCTTTGCTGATCTCATGGTAACCCGGTATATAAACTTTGAAGGCCTTTGAGACCCTTGGCAAGATCCAACAAATTTTGTCTTTTCACTGGCTGGGTCCAAATTTTGGTTCTTCTTTCGGAATGTGTACAAAAAAACAGGACAACCAAATATTTTTAAGTGTCCAACACTAGGTTTATTTCCTGAAAAGGCTTCTTCTAGAGTCACGTCCTTCAATATGCGACGAGGAATTCTATTTTGCACATACACTGCAGTCCTTGCTACTTCTTCCCATAAGTGAATTGGAAGATCTTGATCATGGATCATAGTCTTCTAATGCTTCCCATTATAGTTTTGTTCTTTCTTTTCGCTACACCATTTTGTTGAGGATCTCTATGAGTTTGAGCCTCTTGATCCCTACATCTGCAAAATTTTATGAACTCTTTGAGGTGTATTCTCCTCCATTATCGAATTGAGTATCTTGATCTTTCTTTAGAAAGATTCTTCATCAAGGCTTTGAATTCCTTTGAATTTATTGAATACTTCATCTTCTCGATTTCAAAGAAGTAAACCCAAGTCTTGTTAGAATAGTCATCAATAAAAGACACATAGTATACATACCCACTGATGGAGGTTGATGGCATTGGGCCACATACATCTGAGTGAATGAGCTCTAGGACTCCTTCTGCTTTACTGTCTCTCTTCGGGAAAGGGTTCTTGATGTTCTTTTCTTGTGCACATCCATTGCACACACCTTCATGGTCAACCTTGAATTCTGGTAGATCTGTGACTGCCTTGCTTACATATGGTAATGCCTTGTAGTTGATGTGGGCTAATCTTCTATGCCAAATTTCACATGGATTGTCAATGGAGTGGGTCAAGGTTGCTTCTGAGTGACCCTTTAGCTTATACAAGCCACCTTCTTCTTTTCCAATAACAGTTGCTTCTTCCATGGTTTTTCCTTTGGGCCATGTTATCACACAGTTTGTAGTTGGAGTAAAGGATGGGTGAAAGAAAGGCAAACTGACAAAACTGAGACTATCCTACCACTGTCACCTCAATAGGATAACTCTTTCTGTTTAGGGTGGTAGGCCTAGGGGAGACGTCCCTAGTGACCTGGGGTTTTGAGAAGGCAAAGGCTTATGGCTAAGTAAAAGTTTCCCCCCTCACAAGTCACTACCGATCAGAAAGTCCAACTAATCAGCCAATAAAGATAAAGATAAAGATAACCAGAAGTGTACCTGCCCGGAACAAAGCAACAAGAAAACTATATATGGGCAAGATCACTTGCTGGTTAGTACTTCATATAATCAAGGACTTTCTGAGATAAAGCAATTTATAGTCAATATTGATGAAGCAAATCAATGATGTACAATAGCAATGATTACAATATATATAACTTCACAATAAACGCTGAAGAAGCTTCACAATGAGCAATAATGATTTATCATCAATGTCAAATACCAACATTCATTAGAAGCAACGACTAGCCAATCTTTCAATTGCTCAATAAGGGATTTAAATGCTGCAAAGATATGATTATAACATAAATAAATGACGACAGGAATAGGTTAGCAAGTGTTAGTCTAAGCTAGGGTTAGAAGGAGTTAATGATTGTTGAAAGTATTGGATGTTTGTGATCAAAGTACTCAAACATAGAAGGTCTTAGATCAGTGCGTTATTAGGGCAAATGGAGCCAAATAGCTGCAAAAGTTGAAGGGATGAAATGATAGTGATAGGGCCAAAGACAAGAGGGATATGATGGTTGAAGTGTTGCTAAGGTAAGGCTTCAACAATCAAACCCTAGGGGAAAATGGCTCACTAAGGTGTAGAAACCCTAGGCCTTCCTCCTTCTTTAGCTCAATGACAAGATAAAAACGGCTAGGATTGAAGAGCATAAGTAGGGCTAAAGACGAGAGATATGATGGTTGAAGTGTTGTTAAGGCAAGGCTTCAACCTATCAACCCTAGGGGAAGACGGCTCACCAAGGTGTAGTAAACCTAGGCCTTGGTGCGTCTTCCTCCTTCTTTATTTCAGAAGATAAAGTAAAAACGACTAGCTTGAAGAGTGGATGGTAGAGTGTTGCTATGGCAAGGCTCTAACATTCATCTTCAACAAAATAAAATGGCTCTTAGCATAACTTAGTAAGGACATGAAACAAGGACACCAACATGTGCTTGTCCCCTAGGGTTTAATCCAACAAATTTCATAAACAAAATGCAAGTAAAAAATACCATAACCATTCAACAAAGAAGGATTGCAGAAATTCACTTACATTCACCAAGCATTCACTAAGCCAAACCCTTGTTGTAAATCTTCCATCAAGAAATGCCAAAAATAGCCAAGAAAAGCCTCCTTCCACAAGTGTGCATCAACAATTTCATCCAAAACCCTAAAGGAGGGTGCAAATTTCAGACCTCACACAAGTGTGAGTGAAAGATGATTAATAAAAGAGAGTTTTGCTCTCTTACTTATACAATAGCAATGACCTTAATTAAATTTTAGGTCACCAAAAGGCCGATAAGGCCAAAATACATAATAATACTGTTTAACATTAAAAGTCATAAATTAAACCCTAATCAAGAAAAAGTAAAGACGTCATGCCCATTCTAGGGTGACGTTAGCCCTTTTTAGGGCAACAGTGGCCTCCTGGGGCAAAACTGTAGCCCTCCTTGGGCTTCTCCAAGCTGCCACACGTGCCACAACTGCCTCCCAAAATGTCCATAAATGCTGGATGACATCATAGGCATCCTGGGTGACATCATGGGCCTTCCAAGGCCAACGTCCAAGTGGAGAGGGCACAACCACCCTGGGTAAGGCTCTGCCGGGCTGCCTTTGGCGGAACGTCCTGCTCTTCTCCGGTGCAAACCCCCTGATTTGTCTCTGCCCCCTGCTGGGGTCTCAACATCCATCTGATGGGCTTCCAGCCCCATGGAGGTCCGAACTAATCATCTCCCCATGTGTACCTGTCCAATATGGTACCTGTCCGTCGGGTATGATCCTGCACATCAACAGATACGCCCTCCATGGGCTCATAAGTCACAAGGATCATAGAAATGTCAATCACATCCAATCATCAATTTTATTAAACGTGTGCATAAAACCCCTTTTACCTAGCCAAGTGCTCAAAGACATTACACAAATCTGCAAGCCAAGTTTGGAAGAAGTGATAAGGCGTCCTATTGGGCTAGTGCTCACTGGATGTGGGATGTTTCTGGGAGAGATAAAATCCAAGTCATGTGAGTGGATGAGGTGGAGAAGGTATGTCTGAACAAGGGGTGCAATGATAGCAGGGAAATGCATGGCTTACCTGTGGGTGCCTCTGTAGAGGGTGAGATGCACTTGTCTTGGATGCAAATGTTTCCAAGCCCATTCATGCCTTTTATTCTTTATTCTTTATTGCTTTTTCTTTCAAGAAGCTAATCAGGGGACACTGCCTTGGCGTGGTGACCAGTGGTGGCA
>SNQJ01S0298646.1:0-10445 GCA_010110895.2 Picea sitchensis
AGGTTGAGGCGAATAAAATATGATTTGTTGGGAATCTAAAACAATGAATCCAACAAATTGATAAGTGAAAAATTCTAGCATGATAATGAATCCAACATTATAAGAATTATAAAAGTAACTTGTAGGTGTATGAAAATGTATATATTGAAGGAAAAGAAAATAGGGTTGAAATGGACTCAAATTCCTATAATCTAAAACTTTTTATCTGCATACTTCATGAAAAATAAATATGATAAAACCAGATGTATCACAAATTGTATTTTATTTATCTTTAACTCACACAAATAGAACCTACAACTTACATTATACAATCTCTTGATTGATTAACAACAGTGGTGGTCATACCAAATTTCTATTTGCAACTTTATTCAAATGATGACAAAAGAACAAAGATGAATCATGAGAATATTAACACATAAAAATGAGAATAATACATGGCTCTATATAAATGAGAGGTGAATCCATGAATGGTTCCCTCAAACTCAGAAAAATTATAGTCAATGGCCCCTCAGGATCATTACAGAAAACCTAGACTACACTGCCTAAAATTCCTAACCTCCCCTTTTCAAGAAGTCTTCATATGCTACCTTTATCCTCATAGAATGATGCCTTCATACCCTGATTTGAGAAACTATTTTCTAAAATTGGAATGTAGATAAGACACTCTGGAGGGATTGGCACCTTTTCTCTTTAATAATTTATGCTACCACTTGTTATCTTTAATATGTTGAGTATATGTTATCATTAATGTCAACAATGTCACAAACAATATGGCGCAAAGTTGGCACACAGGCAAAGGAAGTGAACATAAGGATTCTTTCTACTACACTATCACAAACCTATTGCAATGGAACCCCTAGAAGAAGTCTACTACACTATCGCAAAATTATTGCAATGGAACTCCTAGAAGAATTCTACTACACTATCGTAGACCTATTACAATGGAACCCCTAGAAGAAGTCATGAAAGGTTGAAAATGAAAGTGCATAGAATGATTGACAAAAAGGATCAATGGCACAGAAGAAGATTGTGAAAAGTGCATAGAAGGATCGAAGGAAAGGATCAAGTGTGTAGAATAATATCAATGGCATAAATCCATCAAGCAATGCACGAAAGTGACCTAGTTTTCCAGAAGTGCATGCAGAACAAGGGATGATCTACAATGCAGTTTAGAAGTGAACTATGATGGAAACCGATTGACGGAGGTTGGTACTACAACACGATGAAGGATGGGTAACAACTGCAGAATGCTTCGAGTCAGTGCGAAGAATAGTGTAGTAAAATATGATGAGACAAAGATGGTGAGATAAGTGACTGAGTAGATTGCGACATAATCAATAGATGCTCAGTATTCAAGTAAGATATTATCTAGAGTGCACTCTCAATATTGTGAAGTGACTGAGTGAGTGTATTGCAATAAAAGTGTGAAAAATTGAAGACCCAAATTCTTGTGCTCTCACTCTATCGAGGCAGTGGGTGATTTGTAGACCAGAATGTAATTGTTACAGGAGATGCTCTGATGATATGGATCTCATTGAAAGGAATATCTGGTCTATTAGATTTATTCAATGTTTGTCCACAATGTAAATGTCATGCGTCCACATACTTTATTTAGACAAAATTGTGATTAACAGGATTTTGATGAGGTCAAAGTTTGTCCAAAATGTAATTGTTATGCGTCCACTTAAAGTTAGTCGAACTGAGTTCAAGAAAATAAAAATATAAATGTGTGGTGTGATATATAGTGTGGGTTCTTTACACAATAAAGGATCAAGGATCTAATGAGTTGAGCCATAGGTATATTAGATCACATTGATGTGTCGAAAAAAGTCTCGAGAAAAGTCAATTTGTGCAGAGAAAGTGTTTAGAGAAATATGAATACAAGGAGGCAGGATGGTGCATGGGAGAGGACTTGTGTCCTCACTCAACAGGTTGATGTCTGAGAGGAATGGTTGCCTCACTAATTACTGCAATTGATAGCTTTCAATTTTTTTTCAGGGTGGAAGGGTGGTGCTAGGTGTTAGCACTTTGCAAATCTATTTAGTTGATAGACAGATGGAAAGGTAACTTTTTCAACCAACTTCGAGACCCAAAACTAGCCTTTTGGACCTGTAGAGAGATCTCTCAGAAGGTGCGATATCCATGCAGGATATGTCTTTGAAAGCAGTGGCTAGATTTAACACCTTTTATATAATGGGTTCTGGTTATATTGGCGCAAAAAGGTAAGACTTGGTCTATGGATTCGATTTGCGGAAATGACAGAGACAAATGACTCAGTGACTGAACTTGAGAGGATAAGGATAGGAGAGTAACAACCTTTAGTGTAAAACCGTAATGTGAGGCGGGAGAAAAACACAGGAAGTAACTCGGAGCACCATCGCAGGTGAATTCAGAGTTAACTTTTAGAATAAAAAGTTTTTTCTAAGTGATGCGAACAAGGGGCACTGCGCAGTGAATCAACAGGTTCAAAAATTCATTCCAAAATAGACAAAAAAAGATATGAATAAAGATGACAAGAAGCACATATGCAAATAAAGAGGAACAATACATCCAATTTCTATAACTAGAACCTTTTCATCAAGTTATAGGACCTTTGCATTAAATTTCGATCAAAAAACTCAAATTACATACAATAGCTGTCATCTACCAAATTTTCCAACCAACCTGGCTTACATAGAAAATATGAAATATATAAATGAGGGCACCCCTTGGGATACCCTTATTTCTAACTACTAACCCTAAAACTAGGAAAAATGAGTAGCATGCCTTGGAGACTCTTTGCATGGTGCTTTCCAAAAATAGATAAGAATCACGTCTGTTTACTCATGACCATTCATAAATTTTCCACGAGGATTTGATCATTGGTTAGGTCTCAATATGAAGAAAAGATGTTTCGGTGTATCCCTTTGATCAGGTGCTCAAGAAAACAAGTGTCTGTCAGGAACTTGCTATCCACTACAATGGCTTCGATTTCTATTGCACACTCATTTTATGGAGAAATGTGCACAACAAGTGGATGGTTGATTGTCACAGACGTTATCAAAATGGTAGAGTGCTTTGGGGGAACATGTCCTTCAAAAATGCCAAGATTTGTCTTATTTTTTTCGGATGTAGAGACGAACACCTGCTAAACTTATTTTTTATGCGCACTAGCAAGAGCCACACGGGATTCTTTCTCGACCACTTCACATTCTCTGGAATGATTTGTATGTATTTCTTCCGCCAGTCTTTGTGCTTCTCACAACTATACAATGGTGTCTTGCACCTCTTTGAGATGTATTTTTAGCCATGCCATGTTCCCTTTGCAACCCTACGTCGTTGACGCTTCCATGGTATTTGTCGCTAGTTTTCACCTCAACTCCCTGTTTTCTTGATAAAGTTCAATGATAGCCAACCTTTCCTTCTTTAATTGCTAAGATGGATCATGATCATTCACTCCTGTGATATCCATTTTCCTTGTTCTTCTCCTGTCTTCATGGCTTGATCCTCCAACAGACTCTAGCTGGATGACACACATGAGTAGTTCTTCAACCATTGATCTGGCACGCGACTCTTTTAAAAATTGAGCTTCCACAACTTACTTGTTCTGTCTCGGCCTACCCCTCCTCTGAGGAATTTGTTGTTGAGGAGACGAGGCTTCTACTGTCTTCCCTTCCTATGCAAATCCCTCTGCTTCAGGTTTTGCATGGTTTGATCTGGTCTTCTCTGCGGGTAAAGGAATAACTCCTTTCACATCTGTGGGAATTCCTGTTGCAGGTGGGAACTACTCCCAGTCATTTTGGGGCTTGGACCTTGCAATTCTACTGCTCCACGTGCCTTTCCTTATGCCTTGAGAGGTCACCATGGTGTGACTAGTGTGTATTCTGCGCGTAGTATATCCAGCAGATGCACAAGGGGGGAAGTTTTGAACAAACTGGACTGGCAAGGGAAATTGTAAACATAGTTTGGGCCTGGCTCTACGAATGGGAAGAGTGTCGAGCATCCGAGATTTATAACGAGTCGAATAGGAGAAGGAATCATGCTGGAGGACAGTTAATTCATGGCGACAAGAATTTTCGAGTCGAGTTGCAGGTTTTCCATGGAAAATCCCTACATGTAGGATACAGGTGATAAGGTTTGCTGGGCATGCATGATACAAACGTCATGATATTTCATTCCTTTGGCCTTCATGATGAACTAATAGCTATTGTAATTGTCTATGTGACCTCCATTAACTACTTGAATCGACCTAGAGCACGTAGAGACCAATTTCTTAATAGGACTTGACTCTTTGGAAAATACATACCTGTACCACTTATGCAAGTTTGACTTTGACAACCCTTCCCGTTTCTAAGGGCCAACCAACCACTTTATGAATTCACCCTCATGGTGCTACATACCTGACTTCACATGTTTGGGCGCATGGGTCAAAACGTGACTTAAAACTGACTCTATCTGTAAAGAAAAATGGCGACGCTAATAACTGGCTCCAATGGGGATGCTATCCTCCCTGCGAGGTAGCAAAGCAAAGTAGGCCAGGTGCCTATCCATTGGGATTTATTAGACCTTCAAACACTGACAGAATTAAATGATGGACATAAAATAAACTAAACCTATCGACGTAGCTTCTAAAAATTTATCATAAACTTAGGGCCTTCACTCTAGGATTCAATTTTCTGCTGACCTACTGACTTGACGCAAAAAATAAAATGACTATTTACAATGATGAATGACTTAAATAGATTTTATTTCATCATTTAATGTTTGAGGAACCTTCCATTTACACCCCCCCAACCAAAAAATTATCCATCTAATCCTTCTAGGAAATAAACATTGCTCCCACAAGGATCGTTGATTCTGAACGAACCTGTCCAAAGATGGTCGAACTTTCCTTGCTTTCCTTTTTCCTCATTTCTCCCGTCCCATCTCAAGACTAGATAACCCAACCATAAATCCTCTGGCTTAGAACGCTTATCAAAATATTTCTTTATCTTCTCCTAATGGAGTTGCGACCGATTATAAACCTATTCCCTTTCCTATTGTGTGTGCATTAGCTAGTTTATTCTCCTTTGCGCATCATTTGGCTCAACCTCCTGTTCTTGCAAAAACTTCTTGACGGGAAGTCCCAGTGAAGTAGGGAAGATTGCATCCACATTGTAAATGATCTGGAAAGGCGACGTTGATATAGACTTCTTGGTGGTAACCCGATATTCCCATAGCGTGTAGATAATATTTTTATGCCAGGCTCTCTTGTTGTCTTGCAAGAGTCTTTTGATGATCTTGGTCATGCTCTTATTTGAGGATTCTTCTAACCCATTTCCTTGTGGATAGTACACCGTGGAATTCCCTAGGGTTATGTTATAATCCTGACAAAATTTCTCCATCCTCTATTACTTGAATGCATTTGCATTGTCTGTTATGATATTAATGGGACACCCGAACCTCGACAAGATGTTTGTCTCCAGGAATTGGATGATGACTGCGTCGATAGCTTGCTTTGTGGGGATCACCTATATCCATTTTGTGAAATAATCGGTGGCTGTGAGTATCCATTTGTGTTACGCAGAGGATGGATTATTTATCTCTCCTATGAAATCTAGACCCCACTGCATGAAAGGTGCTTCGAATGAGATCGACTTTAGTGGCAAGGGTTGCAGCTTTCTTCTTCCGTCAAACATCTGACATTTGTGGTAGCTGGAGACCTATTTATACACGTCAGCAAAAATTGTAGGCCAGTAATAACCTTCTCTTAGGATTTTGTGCACGGTGGTCTTCCAATAGTGGTGTCCTCCACATTCGCCTTTGTGAAACTCTTGTATAGCCTACTTCGCATCATCTTCCAGCAAACAACTCAACAATACTCCCTTGGGGTATTTCCAGTAAAGTGAATTTCCCAGGATGCAGAACTTAGCCGCTCTAATATTGAGAAACCTAGCTTTGGTCTTACTTATTCTCAGAGGATCCTGGAGATTCTCCAACACATAGATGATGTCAGCATACCATGGAAAATCAATGAATTGTTGAGGCACCTGCGCAACTTTTTCTTCTTGAGGCAATTTCAATAGATCAGTGATGAAATTCATTCTTACAACATCGCATTCTGACTGCGCCATTAACTTTGCAAGACCCTGACCCTTGATCAACTTTGTAGGATTGATCTCAAGATCATATTCTAGCATGGTCACTATCCTCTTGCCTCTCCTTCCTTCTGGGTCAGATTGAGTCAGGATATCCTTTACTGAACTGTTAGGCACACAAGCGATGACATGGGAGTGCAATATGTATGTCCTGAACTCTTTCAAGGATTTCACTAAGGCATACACCTATTTTTCCATAATTTCATACCTCAGTGGAGCATCTCACAACGTTCGACTAAAATAGGCTATGGGTTTTTCGAAGTCCTGTTCGTCTTTCTGTAGCAGCACGCCAACAATAGTGTGTTATGAGGTGAATGAAAACAGGAGGAAATGTTTCGTAAAATATGGGTTGTCTAGGACACGAGCTTTAGTCAGTGCCACTTTGATATATTCAAAAGACTTCTTGGCCTCTGGGCTCCACTTGATCTCATTTCCCTTCCTGAGCATGCAAGTTATGTGCTTTATGATTTTTTCCAGGTTTGGGATGAATCTTCTCAAGAAGTTTACCTTTCCTAGGAAATATTTCACTTCCTTTTTACTGCACGGGGTGCCGATCTTCAGGATTCCTTCAACCCTACTGGGGTCTATCTTAATGCCTTCCTTGGAAATGATGTGCCCTACCAACTTTCCTTCTTCCATCACGAAATGCATTTTATTTGTATTTAGTGATATGTCAAAATTCCTGCACTTCTGGAAAACCTTCTTCAGGTGCTCGAGATGCTATTTGTCAGAGGAAGAGTACACCGTGATGTCATCCAGATAAATCACGATGAACTTGTCCTTTTCATCAGAAAACACAATGTCCATTTCCCTCTGAAAAGTGGCTCCAACATTTATCAGGCCAAACGACATCTTGGCGTACATGAATGTTCCCCATGGAGTTGTGAAAGTCATTTTCTCTCTATAGTCTAGGTGGAACATGATATGATTATATCTTGAGAACCTGTCCAACATAGACATCTTATGGGACCCCACCACTTTTTGTAGGATGTAGTCCATTTTAGGAAGGGGGTAGTGGTCCTTGAGAGACACTTTGTTTAAATTCTAGAAGTCTACACACAGTCTTATCTCACCGCTTTTCTTTCTTACAGGTACCAAATTAGCTACCCATTTCGAGAATCTCAAAGAAAAAATAATTTTAGCGTCGAAAAGCTTATTTACCTCCTTCTCGATAAACGACAACAACAGGGGGTTTATCCATCTCATCTTCTATTTGAAAGGTTTTTGATCTTCCTTGAGAGGGAAAACATGTTGGATTACTTTTGTGTCATATACTTTCAGGTCATCATATCTCCATGCGAAGACATACGAGAAATATTTCATGATATTTACATAGTCCTGCTTGACCTATGGACTGAGTATCTTTGATAATTTTACCATCTTCGGGTTCTCCTTAGTCCTGATGTTGCAGCCTTCCACATATTCTTCTCTTGTAGTGATATTTGGGTTCTTAGCCACATCATTTTTGTCAAACAACTTTTCCAGTGACACCAACCCCTTCAGAATAATATTATTTTTCAGTTGTATTATGTCCCTTCCCGTGATCTGGTTTTGGAAAGGGTCATTGCTACTACACGTATCCACACTCTCATCTTCGTTGCCACAACATTCCTTGTCAATGTTTGTATTAGTGAAATCGTCACTCATAAGGAGGAATCTTTCCACCTGTTTATCGTCATCAAACACTTGCCAATGTTTGATATTATCATGCACTGCCGGCTTGTGCTTGACCTCATTTTCATATCTTTTGTTTGATAAGATGAGGATCTTAAAAACCGAGGCCGAGGTGGCCAATGCATTGATGATGTGATTTTTCTCTCTAGGGATAGTGGATAGGTCATACTCTGAAAATCCTTCGAGGAGGTACAAAGCCAAATTTTTGTACACTCTTAGCCTGGGGTGTTTGGTTTGATATACACCCTTTACCTGATTTATGATCAACTCAGAATCTCCATGCACTGCTATCTTCTGCATGCCCAATTCTTTCAAAACTTGTAAGCCCAAGATTAGTGCTTCATACTCATCCATGTTGTTAGTGCATTCAAACACGATCTTGTATGAGCACAACTTTGTGTTTGATTCAGGGGGGCTTACCCATACACAGACCCCAACTCCTTATCTGCTGACTGCACCATCAAAAATCATGTTCCACACCCCATTTTCCATGCGGTCTTTTGGTTCAGTTAACTCTATTGTTTCCCACACAGTTTTCTCGTCATCTATTATGATGGCTGTTGGTTATTCCTCTTCAAAACTCAGGTCATTGTAGAATATAGAATAACCCACCTTAATGTCGATGGCATATATAGGATGATTATTTGGCTACGTCTTGCTTCTCACCATGTATTTCAGAAACACTTCTCTGTACAACCTTCTTTCATGGCCAAAAACAGGGATGGTGGCGTATGACATATCCATCTGCAAAGTTCCCTTCAACTTCACAACCCACGATATTGATAACAACATGTCTAATTTTGGGGTATGTCTGCAATGACTATGTCCATGCCCATGTTCTTAGAAGCAATTTGAGCCAACGACACAACCAGGTCTTTGATAAGGCCCAAACACTTGACTTTCCTCAAATCAAAAGAGAAAAGGTCTTTGTATGGTCTGGTGATATSCAAACCCAGTTCATCCATGAACACCTTTGGCATGAGGTTGTGGAATGYGCCGAAATCTAGCATGGTGTTATGCAAGGTCATGTCATGGACTTTCATACTGACGTAGAACAAGGGACATCTTCGGTATCATTTGTCACTTCAATGCACAAACCAAAAAGGATAGCGGGGTGATCATCTTGAATATTCAGAGTATCAGGTGTCCCCCCCATTTTCAACATTTTAATAATTTGTTCCCGGTACTCCCCCTTTCTAATAATTTCATTGAATGGGGCAAAGATTTTTATTTTGGTCATCTCATGTTCAAAATTGAAAGGGAGACAAGTTTTCTCTACCTCTTTTTGACTCGCCTCTCGGCCTGTCTCTAGAGATTTCTTGGGGACCTCCTCCTTTGACTTAGACTTCTCTGTCGCATCCTTGGTCATGTTTTTCGACCTTGGTCGGCTTGTGGAAGGGGTGTCCACCAGAGGCTTCCTTATGGGGTTTGTTTGTTGTGATTCAGTAGGTACGTCTTTGCTCCGGAGGTTATACTTATTCTGGAACTGGATGATGGCATTTTGATAGCCTTTCCTGAACTCTTATGTCTCCCAAGATGATGCATCATATGTTTTGAGTATCATATCATCACCGGTCTCCGACGCAAAGTCTTGATTTTTGCTCATATACCAATCATGCTTTCTCTTTGTCAAGAACACACGTGTGTTTTTGTCATCGCAACAATGGATCTAGTCATCGAACGTCTGGTCAAAATACTCATCCGTGTATTTGTTTTGGAAAGGAGGTCTTTTCTGCTGGTCACCTTGATCCCTTTTCTCTTTCTTTTCCCTCTTTTTAATTTGAGGGATTTGACCCCTTCTGAGGTTTTGATTCCTGGGTTGTGGGTCGTTTTGTTCTCGGGCTACAGGTTTGTTTCCCATGGACATTCTCTCCATAAACTTCTCCATTTTCTTCATCATCATGTCGAAATTGTTGTCTGAGGACCACAACGTCGATGGTTGTGCATCTCCCTGGGGTCTCTTGTCACCTCGGTTGAACCTCAGTTTTATTTTTCTCGATGCCATCATGTTTACTTTGACTTAGACAACGTTACTCATTATAGCGTCTAGACTCGTTGATATTTTTTCTCTCAACAACAGGGTGAATCACTATCAAAGGAATCAATGTATCGCAACTGCACAACACCAGGGGGTGGTTTGAATTCCATAGGGATTGAGTTGTACACCTTCAAAAAATGGGTTGAGAATTCCTGCACTGTCTCTTTCGGTGATTTCTTCATATTATTGTATTTTGTTAGCAATTTCAAAGGGTTTTTATTGTCCCCCCATTTATTTAGGAATGAAGTCTTGAATGCGGTGAAGTCCTGAATGCTTGCGGGCGGGAGGGATTTGGACCATTTTCTTACATATCCCAAAAGGCTCTGCGCAAGCAACCTCATTTTTGCATATGTGTAGTCCACCTCTTCGAGGTCGACAAAATCATTAAACCATTCCAGGTGCCTCTGAGCGGAAACATTTCCCTCAACGTCATAGAGCCTCATTCTCTAGCTATAATTCTGAGGCAAGTCATGTAATTGGGCTGGTAGGATGAGGGGAGCGAATCTGGTGGCCATAGCCCTAGGAGGATTTGGATTCTGAGGGATATTATTTGATACTAGGGATTGGAATTTATTTGGGTCGAAAAAATTCTTGTCCAAACTGGTTTCTGACTTAGA
>SNQJ01S0298647.1:0-10444 GCA_010110895.2 Picea sitchensis
CTCTTCCAATACCCTCCAAAGTTTCTCTTTTATTAATAAAAAATGGATCTTGGATAAATACTTTCTCCAAAACCCTATGACACAAAGAATGGATAAAAGATGGACAAGAGAGAGAGAGAGAGAGAGAGAGAGTGGTGAAGATCAAGTAGCATAACAATAGCTCAGGGTATGGTGAAGAGGGAGTGAGAAAAGGGAACTATTTATACTTGGAGAAGCAAACCTACCTCTCTTGGATCAATTCCATGTGTCCACCACCAAACACAAGATGACATCCCAAGGAGGGGGGGTGCACCATCTAGGGTTTGAGACATGGATGAATGAGCTGGATGGGTTGTGAGCCATTGGGATTAGGAAATGAGGGATTTGTGAGGCTAGGAAAGGCACATCACATAAGATAAGGGGCCCCAACTCATTTAAAAATAATTTTCTAGAGTTTTCCCATGAGGGGGGGTGTAACTTCCCTAGGAGGGCACACCACTTAGGGTTTTAGCAAGGAGTGGAAGGGAATAAATGAAAGTAGGGGAGTGGGGCTAGGCTAGAAGGTGATGTGGAGGGTAAGGTAAGGAATTACACATGAGAGAGGGGTCCACCACCCCTTCTAGACTTAAGTTACAACATCTCATCAACAAGGGGGGCGTAAATCCGCCAAGGGGCGTGAGGGTTTGAGTGAGTAAGGGGGTGAGGCTGTGTGTAAAGGTTAAATCAAGTTAGGTTGGGTGGGTTTAGGCTAGGAAACCTCTCTCTATTCTTTTTCCAGATTTACATCATCCTTTTAACTCATTACTACAAAAAATACATTTTTTCTATGTCATGACCTAGCAATTAAATTTGTTGTTTTTACTCACTAACACTCCTAGTGGATGAATCCATAGCAAAAGTTGTCTGACTCAGCTGAAAATTGGTCCAAGGGTGTAAGGGGTCTCTTTACATTTATTTTAAGCACAAATACCCCTATCAAAAGTCTAAGGACCTAGTTTTTACAATTTTTTCTCAAAAATAATTAATTAATTAAATAATTAAACCTCCAAACTTAGGGAAATTTAATTAAAAATTAATTAATTAAAAAAACTAATCTAGACTCGTTGGAATTCCATGAAACTTTCTAAGATGTCATACATGGTCATTTACATCATCCCTAAACAATAGTTTCCAGATGATAAGCCCATTAGAATTCCCTTCACCACTTTGGAGGAATTATTGCAAGTATGAGGGAAAAACTCAAGGGAAATCAATAAGGCTAAAAAGCGTAATTGATAACCTAAGGAAAAAAAACCCTCGGTGAAAGGAACTGTCCAAATGAAACCATCCCAAGGTAACTAACCTAACTATGACCAATGAAAACCTATTACATTATTAACCCATGTAGGGGTGCGAAAATTCCATTTACAAAAAGAAGTGATGGGGACAAAAATGCCTTGTAGAACCAAATAATCATTGACAAATGAGCATCTGGTGATGCATCTCTTCATGGCACATGGATTTGGCCCCCTAGTTGAATGGGCGGTCAACATCTGGCTCCACATGGGGACGTGTGTTCGATCTTCTCACATGAGACAGAGAGCATATGAGAATCTAGCACCTATAAAACATAGTGCTCACCAATAACCAACATAAGAATACATATATACATAATGAAATAAACAAATATTATAAAACAACATCTACATAATGAAATAACTAAAGTACAACATCATGCTACAAAATGAATCTATGATACATAAATAATTCTAAGTACATATCAACATAATGAATAAAATAATACAAAATTGAAAGACACGAAAAGGGTTAGAGATACGTTATAGAGGGTGTCCCTTTGGACACCAAGTTTCTCATCATATGAAGAAGAGTTTGAGTTTCTTCCCATTCCTCGGAATTTTGATGGGCTCACCATCCAAACGACTGAGATGAAAATAATTAGGCCCTGCTATTTATCTGATCAAATATGAACCCAGCCAGAAGATGTCAAACTTGCCATGTTTTCCAGGTTTCTTTCTGCCTTTATCCCATAACAAAACTATATCCCCAATCATGAAATCCCTCTATCTGGATGACCTGTCGTAAGATTTCTTTACCTTACTTTGATTTCTGCAATTCAGATCATAATCCTTCCGTCTGATTTCATCTAACTCAATGATCTGATTGACCCTACTGTGAACTTCATCTTGCTCTGTGGAAACATCCTCAATTGATCCATAAGTAGGAAGTCTAAGGTGCACTGGAAACCTAACATCTAATCCATATACTAACTCAAAGGGACTCCTTCCAGATTTTGATTTCTTTGTTATTCTGTCAGCCCATAATGCATGTTTAATTTTACTATCCCAAGATCTCTTGTTTTCACCGACTATTTTCTTAACTATGGTCATTAAATTTTTATTACTTGATTCTTCTTGACCATTTCCTTGGGGATAGTAATTTGATGCATGTGACAAGATAATACCATACTTGAAACACAAATATGACATCTCAGTTGAACAAAAGGCCTTGGCATATTTTGTCACTATCTTTGATGGGACCCCAAATCTAGTTATGATTCTATCTTCTAGGAAATCCATCACAGCCTTTTCAGTTGTTGACTTGGTAGGAATGGCTTTAACCCACTTTGTAAAGTAATTTATTTTTGTGATGACCCATGAATAACCATTACTTGAATTATCATTAAACTTCCCGATGAAGTCCAAACCCCACTGCTGAAAAGGTGCTTCAACCACTACTGGTTGCAAGGGGAGTTATCTAAATTTTTCTTTCTTGTGAAAAGATGACATGACTTACATTTTTGAACGAATTGATGTACATCTAAAAATATGTTGGGCCAATAATATATTTCTCTAAGGATTTTTTGGGTAGTAGTTTTAGCAGCAAAGTGTCCACCACAAAAACCTCCATGGAATTCATCCATTAGTTTCTTTGACTCAACGCCATCCACACATCTAAGGATAACCCTGTTAGGGTTATTCCATCCCAATCCATCTCTAGTAAGGACATACTTATAATATTTTAAGCTTAAATCCCTTTTCTTATGTCCTACTAGATGACTTGGACAAGTTAGATTCTAAAGATAAAAGATGGTGTATGTATACCATTCAACCTATTCAAGTTTTAACAAATTAGGATGCCATTCTTCATTGTTGATTTGGAAAACCATCTCCAAAGCCTTTTCATTACTTTCTGTCAACATTTTTTCTAGGCCTTGGCCCTTAATCAATTTTGTAGGTTTGATTTCCAAATCATACTCTTGGATTTTAGCAATCCACCTACCCCTTGAGCCTAATTCTTCCACTTGAGATAAAACATCTTTAATCGCAAAATTAGAAACATAACCAATCACCTTGGAATATCCAATGAAGACTCTAAAATGTTTGAGTGATTTGACTAAGGCATAGGCTTGTTTCTCAAACATGGGATACTTAAGCTCTGAATTTTTCAAGGTCCTACTCATATATTCGATGGATTTTTCATGGCCTTGATCATTTTTCTGAAGCAACACACCAGCAATAGTGCCTTCAGAAGAAAAAGAGAAAATCTAAAAGTCCTTGTTGTATTCTGGGCTAATAAGGACGGGAGCTTCACATATTACAGTTTTAATAATTTCAAAAGCTTGTTTAATTTCTTCATTCCATTCAAATTTTACATCCTTCTTTAGTAGCTTATATATAGGTTTCATGATCTCAACATATTTAGGAATGAACCTATGGACAAAATTGGTATGTCCTAAGAAGGATTGGAGATCTTTCTTTGATGTAGGAAAAGGAACCTTACCAATGGATTCAACTCTCTCTAGGTATAACTTGACCACATCTTTAGTAATTATGTGTCCCAATAGTTTACCTCTAGTTACCCTAAAGACTGACTTAGCAGGATTTAGAGAAATTCCAAATTCTCTACATCTGTCCAAAACTTGCCTAAGGTGGTTAATGTGAGTTTTCCTATCCTTAGAAAATACTGTCAAAACATCTTGATATATTTCAATCAATTTCCCAATCATCCCCCTAAAGGCATAATACATATCTCTCTGAAAATTATCTCCTGCATTTGATAAACCAAATGGCATTCTAGGATATTCAAAATTTCCCCATGGAGTAGTAAAAGTTGTCTTATGTCTATATTATGCTTTAAGTCTGATCTGATTATAACCTGAGAAGCCATCAAGCATGGAAATCATTCCTGATCCTGTAACTCTTTGAAGTACATTTTCCATCTTGGGAAGGTGTATTGGTCTCTTTTGCAAGCAGTGTTTAAGTTCCTGAAGTCAATGCATAACCGAATTTTTCCAGTCTTCTTCCTAGTAACAACCAAATTTGAGCACCATGAAGAATGTCTACTTTGTGCAATTATGCTTGCTTCTAACATTTTATGTAACTCTTGTTGGACCAAAGGAGCTAACTTGGGGTTTAGCTGTCTCAACTTCTGTCTAAAGGGTTTGGTTTCTTCCTTGAGAGGAATGACATGTTGAATTAAATCTTCCCTATAGACCTTGAGTTCCTCATAGATGAAGGCCAAGACATCCTTATATTCGTTTAATAACTTAACAATTTCATTCCTTTCTTCTATAGGGGTAGTCTTGCCTATCTTTATCATCCTAGGCTCTTCATTGGTTGTAATGTTGACTTCAAGGTAATCACATAGTTTTTTATTTGATTCTTCATTTTTCTTATGACCATCCTGTCTATCAAAATCCATTTCTGAAGATACCACTCACCTAGGGGGTGCTTTCACCTCATCATCAATTTTAGTGTAATTACAACCCTCCTCTTTAATACTTATGTCCAAATATGAAAATTCATTCATATGAGTCAAACATTTAATAACTTGTTTGTCATCATCAAAAACCTACCAATGATTCATGTTATTCGGAACTGAGCGTCTAAAAATTACTTCCACCGAAATGTTTTCATCAATCAAGCTGTCTGTAAGTTGAAGTGTGGAAGCAGCTACTACAAGTTCATCTTCCTTTGAATTTTGTTCTCTAGGAATAAAAATCAAGTCTGTAGCATCTAGGTCATAAATTAAATCCCAAATTGCATTCCTATATCCTTTCAATCTTTTGGACTTGCAAGAAAAATTGCCTTTTAACTGTTGTATAACCAAGTCTGAATCCCCTTTGATGTTTATACATCTTATGCCTCTATATTTGCAAATTTCTAAACCAAGGAACGAAGATTCACACTCAGCCACATTATTGGTTGCATCAAACTCCAATCTATAAGAAAATTTCAACACTTTACCATTTGGAGCTTGAATCACAATCCCAACGCCATTTCCTTCTCTAGAAAAGGCACCATCAAAATTCATGTACCACACTTTGTCTACTTCATCATATTGGACTTTATCGTCTAAGGGAAGAACGAAGTTAGACAAAATGGCATAATTACCAAGTGTTGGAATATATAATTCCTACTTATCTAATATGATGTATTAAGAAGTAGAGCCAATCTCTACGTGAGTTGTGTGATCTTATTATTAGGAGTTTTTTAGGGAGTTGGATTTATGAGATCCTATATTCGTGTTTATGGTTGAGATATTTACTCAACCTCTCATCCTATAATTGGAATAAGTTAGATCTGATAACTATCAGTGAGCTCTATATAATGAGCCACAAATGTATTGTATATCAAGAATCGAGTAATCTAATAGTGTTGTGTTATAATGTCTCTCTCATTTGTTAATTTGGTATCAGAGCGACTGTGAGGGCACGTACAGGAGACTGTATCTAGAGGGCAGACACCAAGTTGAGTGTTGTCAGTATTCGTTGTTGATTGTTGCGATCTACCATTCTTCTCAGGTATAGATTATGAATCTTGGGAAACTGAAATAAAAATATTGCTATGGTTAGTAGATTTACTACATTATGATAAGGAAGATAGTGTCAATTTCTATGATAAGAGAAGAGGTGAAATAGCATTACAACTTATTATATCAACAGTGGATGAAAACATATTGTCTAGTATTTTTCTTGAATTTGGTGAAGTAAGTAGCCCAAAAATATTTTGGGATATTCTTGAAATGAAGAAGTGGAGCGAGGATGTTGAAATTCATGAAGATATTGATGTTGAAAATGATGATTGTGTTGAACACTTTGTAGCTGAAATAGAGACTGAAAATGATAGCATTGAAATTACAATGATTGATGATGAAAGTGTGTTTGTCGCTGATAAAGACAAGTGTAAAACAACTCATGAGAATCAAACTCTTATGGAAGAAAGTCTCTTTGAAACAAAGACATATGAAGTCAAATTTGATGAAAACTATTCATCTCATGAAGAGTGGTCAAATATATTGCATGAGAAACATCTTATTAATGAGCTATTAGTTGGTGAGAAGAGAAGCTCATTTGCATACTCAAATCAAGTGGAAGACAACTTTATTGTTGCAGAGAAGGAAGAGAAGGAAGATGAAGAGGAGAAAAATAAAAAATCTCTCTTAGAAGAGAAAAATAAAAATAACAAACATTGTTTTGATATTCTAATGAATGCTTTTGAGTGTGCAGGGTTTACTAAGGAAGAATGTGTTGTTGAGCACTTACGTGAAGTGTGAGATAAGTTTGATGAATAATTAAAACTTATTAAGGAATGGTCTCAAAAGCCATATTGTGATGAATGCAAAGAAACATTACATTATGATGAGGACTGTATGGACACTGAAGAAGAACAAGACTGCATTACAGATATGGAAACTGAGTCATTTTTTATGAAGTGGAGTCCTGAAGAAATAAATTATTACTATGAGCTCATGTTGCAAGAAACCCTTGAGCATGACATTGATGATTGTACTCAAAAAGAGAAACAACAGTTCACTTATGAGAATTTTGTAGAATCTGGAAGTATTAAAAATGAACTCATATTCCAAGAACTTGAAGCAATGTTGAAGACAAAGAACATTAACCATAAATCAAGGTTGAGAAAAAAGAGATACATAAGAATGACAATGGAGCAGAAAACAAGAGTTAAAGTGTTTCAAGTTTGGAGCAGGAAATGCAAAAAGACGGACAAACATCATACAACAACCAAGAAGGAAAAGATGAAAGCACAGTTGATGAGTCAATTGTTAAAGTTATGTTGTAATGATGTAAGCCTAGTTGAGACTCAGACTGGGAGGCATATTATTCATATCACTTGGAGTGTTGAGAATCCATTTCTCCATTAAGGGGAAGTGTTGGAATAATGTCGAAATATCAACTATTTGTTAGAGTTGGTTTCAGGGTTGTTATAAATGTATTCATTTATAGCTTCTAGGTTGTTTTCATATCCACAAAGGTAGGGGCTTGTTATAGGCTTTCCTAGTGTATTTATTTGTAAGCAATTTATCAAATTAACTTTATAAATGGTGTGAGCGTAGACTCACTTGTGATGTGCCCTTGTAGCCTCACTGTTATTGATTTTAATTATAACATGGCAGAGGACCATACTTATGAATCGTAGTTAATTGCATCTTTGTGTTTTTCTCACAAAGTTTAATTGTTCTTTTGTATTTCAAATTTATTGTTTTAAGACCATGGAAATTATATCTTTATTAAAATCCATATAATTATGTTTTTATGTTTATATTTCACAGTTTAAAAATTACAATTATTTACATGGTTGTGTATTTGTATTTTTATTTCAAATTTACCATTATAATGGAAACGATATTATTATGAAATAACCCCGTATGTGCTTCAAATGAATTCATATCCTTATGAAATAGCTCAGTTTGTGATTTAAATTATATTTTTATTTAATATACCTATTTAATTATAGGTTTGTGTTTTTTGAAATGGATAAATAACTAAAATTTGTTAATTATTACATGATATTTAGAATATGAATAAATTATTACTATAAACTGGAAATGAAAATTAAAACAGATTTTTTTTATGTTATTTTTCATAATCATTTTATAAAAAATTATAAATCTCCAAAGTTCATGATTTATTGGATCATTGATATTTAACTTTTTGCTGAAATGTGTATTCATTCAATTATTTTTCAATGCAATAAAAATCATTGTCAATGCAATAAAAAATCATTGTCATAGAATGAAGAGACCATATTGATTAAATCAAAATCCTTTAGATTGAAGAAAAATGTATTAGAAATTTCAAACATTATCATCTTTACAATTATAGAGTATTTGAAGTGTTTACCAATATCTATATTTTTTTTTGTATATTGATCTTTCTGATTTTATATGTATATTTTTTATTAGTTTATGTATGTTTTTGCAGTTTAATTTTATTGTGTTTTATGTTGTTCATGTGATATATATATAAATTTTGTTATTAATTTTTCCTTTATTTATAGTTATTATGTTTTTTTCTTTACATAAATGACAAAAAGTTAAAAAGAATAAGATTAGATATAACAATTGTAATAAGTAATTCTGTAATTTTAATCTTATAAATTTATAAATGCAATATGTATTTATATTTTTTTTTATCCTAGTTTAAGAATCTAAAAAAATGAATTTCATTTTATATTGAAATATAAATAATTATTTTTTCTTTTAATAAAAATGATCACGATCTATATTATTGTAGGTTGTTATATATTTTTATATAGTGATAAAAAGGAGGCTAACATGTTTTAAATTCAACTCATAACACATGATTATACTAAACTCATCACATCCATATAGAGTTCCTACTCATTACAATATACTAATAAAATAATTTCTTTAAATAACTTACTATCAATAACATATGTGTTTATCCAAAACTATCTTGATAGAGCTTTGATATTTATTATCTTTTCTACTTGGTAATTATTTTCATGCAAAATTAGCTTGTGCACATATACCTTATCCATGTATAATCCACATAGTTTTTCATCTTGATACGGTGTTTTTAAGGTAGAAACATCATTTTCCCTATATCCTAGCTCCACATCCATTTTCTCCACTTCACTCCTTTCGATACCATATATTTCTCTCATATCCCCATTTCCTCCACATTCGTCCATCTCCCACATCCCCTTCTTCCAAATTAGAATTTTGATCTTATTCAAATTACTCTCAAATGTATTTAACAATTCTCTTTTATTTATAAGTATTTTCAAAATTTTGTAATTTTAAGTGTATCTAAAGATTCTCTACATAATGAGGTTCATAAGTGAGTGATACATATATAAATGTTTAAGGCATTAAAAACTATAGTGACATGTGAGTGATACATATATAAATGTTTATGGCATTAAAAACTATAGTGACATGTAATTACTTTGGAAATTCAATGACATTTTCATTGTCATTTATCATCTTTAAAATTTTATAAGGATTATTTTTCTTCTACTTGACTAGACCTACATGTATGTAATTGATGATCTTTAAAGTACACCTTCATTTGCTCTCTACCTTAAAAAACAAAACTATCTTTTATAGCGCAAGCATTTAACTTTTCTATAATTTTATGTAACTTTTGTTTTACTTATCCTTAAACTTATTGTGTAATTTTTGGAAGTTTTTTTTGAATTTTTACAAATATTCTCATCCATGGGAAATTCCACTAAATCCCTATTCACATGTAATTTCCCATGATTTTGTACATGATTGGAACAATTGAATTCCAATTTATTGTGCAACTTGTGCCATAATGATTTCCAAAATTGACTAAAAAAATGAATGTCCATATCCTTTATAATTATTTTGGTCATTTCATGTAAATTTAAAAAATGATTCAATTTTCTTAATATCCTCATTTCTCTTCTTGTTGGGAATAATAAGGGGCATTTTTTGAAATTTATCAATAATATAAAAAATAAAGTCATTACCTCACCTACTCAATGAAATCGTAGGAAAAAGTATATACAAGGTATTTTTTTCTAATGTCATGTAATTGTCACATTTTCACAAAGAAAGAGAATGATAATTGTACTATCCTCAAATGGAAAAATGTCCATTGGAGGGATCGTGTGCTCTAGAACACACACATGCTTTTATTGGGTAAGAAAATGAGGCAAGAACAATGCCTCAACTCATATATTTTTCCTCACAAGATTACAGGAAAGCTCTTAATGCAACGGGAAAAAATTATTGTAAGGCTCTTGTAACTTTAGGAATAAAGATTTGGAGGGGCTTGGGGCAACTAGGTGATGGGATTTTAGGATTGAAGGTGATTTGAGGCATGGGTTAGTGGTTAGGTCACTAGGATGGATGTGAAAAGGTTGTGGGGCCCTTGGGAAGAGGTATTGGAATAGGGATATTAGGGCATGGGTGTGGAGGCAGATAAGGGTTGGGAATAGGTGGGGGCATAAGGGAAGATGGGGCCAGGGCCTAAGTGGAAGTTTGTTCCAAGGAACACAAAGGGATAATAGTCAAGAAGAGGTAGGGGCCCGGGAGTATATAGGACATGTTAAAACACTCTACCCCACTCCCTTGCTCTCCCTCTCTCTCCCTATCACTACCCCCTTCATTTTATCTCTCTCTCTCTATGTCTCCTTGTCACTACCCCCTCCAATTTCTCTCTCTCTCT
>SNQJ01S0298648.1:0-10444 GCA_010110895.2 Picea sitchensis
CGGACCCCCCCCCTCCGCTTAAAGGTAGAAAGGCGGGGGGGGTCCGAAATGGTCTTCATCGTCGTTGATCCGAGCGCGCTCATCTAGACCGTTGGAGAGGTGCACCCCCGATCTCGGAACCCCCCCTCGCTTAAAGATCGGAAGGCAAGGGGGGTCCGAAATTTGCTGTGCACCGTTGATCTGGGTGCGCAAATCTGGACCACCCGGTCTTGCTCGCTGCTTACCACGGGCGCATTATCGCCCGAAACTTTGGACAAGTGGGTTTTAACCCATTTTTTGTATTCTACCCCCTTAGCAAGAAATATCGCTAACACTACCCCATTTGGGTTATTTTATCTCTTATTTCCTTTTATTTAACTTGCAGGTACCATAACCGGTCCAAGACGACCCGCAAAAAGTCAAATTTGAAGCTGAGTGAAGAGATTTCCATTTGAAATTTTCTTCACGGTGGTGTGTCAGACATGCACCGGTTTTTTAACCCACAAGCACGTCTTCAGTGCATGTGTGCCAAACCCACTATTCTTCACAACGCTCTCTACACACCTGCACCCATAAGTCTCTTTCAGTTTGCACATTGGCACTTAGAGCGCCTCTATCTATTCTGAGACCCATGCACCTGTGCAAAAAAAATACACATTGTAAGCCTTTTTGTGATTTTTGGAAGGCCCCTATCCTTCTTAAAATTGATTTCATGCACATTGTAATTTGCACCACAATTAGTTCCCTCTTCATATAAAGGGATTAGTTGAAACATAGGCACTTAGGGGGTTAAAATCATAATTTTTTCCTCTTTTTGTTTTCATGTTGCCACATGGATGGCTTGCTTTGATTAAAGTTTAAGTGGGAATCATTCTACATCACATATAAAACTTGCATTGGGACTATAAATTGGACATCAATCATTGAGTATGCTCTTCTCTCGCGCTCCAAAGTGATCTTGAGAATTAGAAAGAGGTTGAGGGACAATTTCATCTCCCTTAAAAAGATAAAATATTTAGGAGAGGACAACAGCCCCCTCGAGACTCCTCTTGGTTTATTTTTCAAACACATCTTAAGATTGTAAGGGCCCATACATTCTCACATGCTACAAAGATAGGATAGTGTTGAAATTTTCTTTCTTAGATTAACTGACTAGGGAAGTTTAAAGGTTTTGTAATGGGCCCATACATTCCCACATGTGAACAAACTAGGATAGTTTCAAAGCTTTCTTATATTAAATCACAATAGGGAGTTAAAGGATTTTTAAGGACCCACATGTCCACATGTTAGTTTCCTAGGGATTTAAAATTTCATAAGGTTGTACCAATGACACATAGTAACTTAGGTAATCAACACTTGTAAGAACCAAGCGAAGTCCACATGCAGCAAGGTGACACATAAATTATTAAAAACTTGGCACACTTTCACTTGTTCACACACAATTTCACCATTCACTCACATAGTTTTATCTAGAAGTTGTGGAGGTTAAAGTAAGTTTCCTCCAATGGGATTCTGAAACACCCCACCCTTTTCTTGACAAAACTATCCACTCCCATTTAATTTCAATGAGGTTGGTTCACACCCCCAATCTCTCACAAAAACATCTTAAATTTTCTAAAAACTCACTAAGTTTTCCTCCACAGGAAGTGCCAAAAGAGGTTTCTAGTCTAGGTAGGATCTCGGGTATAGGCATCCAAATAAATCCCAGTTATCTGGGTTCTCACATCATCAAAACACTAGAGGTTGAAAAATAGGGAACTTTCAAATCCTCCAATTCAAGTGTTCCTACACCATAAGGCAGGGAGATACCTATGAAGGGTTGAAGGCTGAGGTCTGATTTTTCTGTGCATTCCCCCCTGAGGCACCCACCTCTTGGATGGGATCTAGCTCGTGACCCATTTCTGAGGCCGAAAATCTAAATGTCACACTTTGATCGAGGTACCTAGTGACCAAATTTTAGGACATCTACCTAGGTGGCAATTGTGGGCTGCAATTTCACCTTGATCGAATTTTGTGTGGCTATTGGGAAATATCGTCGGTTCTTTCGGGATATGCACCCTCTACCCCTCATTATAACTTATTACTTCATCCTTCACTAGTTCCTCTTCTAGTGGATTCATACCCCACTGTTGAGTTCTATTGGAAGGTCCAGTGCTATTTGAGAAGAAGGACGTTACAACTTTTAGGACAGGAGCATTTGTTTTCTTTGTTCTCCCACGTGGACAAAAAACACATATCCACTTGTATGTTTATCAATTACTTTATGTATGATTCCCTTGTGATTACATCTAATTTTGAATTACATTGTGAAAGTTCAAAACTTGCAGCAAAGGCTCTTGTTCATTTACTTGACTCTCATCACCATTTGCACATAATCCACTTATCTAGTCAGACATCATAGGGGACCCAAAGAATCCTCATCATTCCAGAGGCTTGCTAAATCTCCCTCCTCTTCTAGGGAGACTTCCTAGCCTCGCCTACTAATACCTTCTCACACCCCTGTGAGTGCCACTATATTGGGATCAACTTTTCTTGGTTCCACTTTACTTGGGCCCACTTCGCAAGGTAAACCACCCACTCACTCTCCTTTACGCGAAAGCGACAGGCAAAATTCTTCTCAAGGGGGAAGTACAAACCCACCTAGTTCCCCTCAAGGGTCAGGTTCACAAAACACTCACACCATGGTTGTAACTAACTCTCCACCACCACTCCAGATGCCATATTTGGCTTCTCTCAACATACTAGATCTAAGAAAATTCACAAATGATCCGATATTACATGACCCCACATTGTCTGGAATGCATATCAAACTACCTTAAGACATCCCCAAGTTTGAAGGAAAGGTAAGAGATGACCCTGCCAACCATGTCATGACTTTCCACTTATGGTGATATTCCAACAACATTATGGATGATTCCATCCGACTACAATTACTTCAATGCACACTCACTGGCCCATCATCCAAGTGGTATGTAGACGAAAAATCAGGGTCCCATGTGACTTTCGACTCTTTGGCCAAACTATTTATGACCTTCTTTCAACTACCAATCCATCATGACAATTGTCTTTAACTACTCTCTGATTTTAAACAAACCTCAGCCACACATATCGCTGATCACATTCATGAGTGGCGTCGACAATGTAGTTTGTGAAAATCAAAAACCACCAAACAACAATGCCTTGATTGGTTTCTCAAATCACTTATCTCTCTCCTCGGCAAGGATGTGGCTTCTACCTTCCCTCAATCAGAATAAGAAGCCATCAATAAGGCTCAAAACTATGACCTCATCTATTCACAATTAGGATACTTGTACACAGTACTACCTGATCTCCCAAGACCCATGCCATTTGGCCAAGACAAACCTGGGATGTCTCACTCAGTAGATAGATTGATTGGTAACACCACACATCACAATCCACAAACCCAACAACCACCAATTTATGGAACACCTCAATATCTATCATCCTATGGAGGACTCCCTTATTATCCTCCACCCCTTTATCAACAACCATATCATGTTGGCCTTCCTCCACCTACTAGTGGGCCACCACCGACATTCACAATATGCCCAGCTATCCAACCAAGTTATGCTACTCCCTCCACCTCATCTTATACCCTAAGTACTAGAGAAAGTGCCATGCCTTCCTATGTACCTTACGGATCATTACCAAAACATAATTCGTACTTTCCATTTCCTGGCCCTCCATAGCCCATGGCTCCACCACAAAGACACCCACACACTGGGGTTAATTTTGTTCAACCCTCTCCCATTCAACAATATCAAAATTTTGAACAACTGAATATGGAAAATACGACCCATCCATAAAATAATGCCAAAAAGAAAGGCAAAAACTGGAACAATAATAATCCAGGGCAAGGAGGAACTCACCCCCAACAAAACCAACCTATTGGGGGAAACCAAAACACAGGGAACCAAAATCCTCAAGGGGGCAATAATAAACGCCAAGGGAAAAATAAAAACAATCTTCGGACCAACTTCCCTTGTGCCCTTTGTGGTGAGTTTGGTCACTATACTCACCATTGCCCCCAAAATATCTAACTTTAAATGGATGAAAGAATCTGTAAGTGAACCACGTCCCTCGGCACTGACTACCCCCCAGCAGGCCCTACAACAATATGTTCAGCACACCACCCCCAGCTGTGCTACAAAACCCCATCCCGCACCAAGGAGTAATGAACACCCAACAAGACATGCAACCTACCCTACCACAAATAGGACAATATCCCAATCTAGGCAATCCTGTCGATCGCACTATCCTCCTCACTAGTGAGGAAGAAGTTTTTCTACAAACACGTAGTCGTCAATACAGTGCAACCCCTGAGTCTGATCCCACCACCTCAAATGCACCCCTAGTCATAATGGGCCCCCTTTGATGATTCATCTCCCTAATACTGATCCACCCCTTCATATTCCTCACATCCCCTTACACAGGAATGTCCACAACCCTCAGGCTAGGGTGGCTCATAATTACAGTTTGGTTGATGATTTGGCACAATCTCCTATTTCCATGTTAGTCTTTCAATTCCTTCAAAATGTCCTACTCAACGAAAGTTGTTTCTTTCTTCCCTCAAGGTAGTTGACCCTGCGGATACCTGACTCATCAAATTTGATCTTGATAGTGGAGAACCTCGCCTCCCTGCTCTCATCGCTTTTCAAATACTAGTTAAAATCTGGAACATTACAGTTCACCGCTACATCATTGATGACGGTGCATCCACATGCATTATGTCAAAATCTGTATGGCAGAAACTTGGTTCCCCCAAACTTATACCATCTTCCATTACCTTAAGAGACTATGAATAATGACCATATTCTCCCAAAGTACTCTTCCAAAATGTCCCCATAGAACTCGGGGGAAAGACCATTCTCATTGACATTGAAGTTATCAATGCCCCACTCGATTACAATATCTTGTTCGGTCGTATCTACATGTATGGTATGAAGGTAGTTTCCTCTTCCATATTTCGAACCATGATGTTCCCCCATAATGGGAAGATCATTACCATTGATCAAGTTTCACATTATGAGCCTAACCCTTATGCCAGCATCGATAACATTCTCCCTTTCGTCCATACTAATCCTGAGGTGTACCCACTCATTGAGATGGGCCCCAAAATTTTCAAAGACCCATCCTTGTTAGAAAATTACCATGGTGTACCACCGATCATTCATCCTTCCAATCAGGTATGTGTCATCTCATCCAAGAGAACTAACATTGAGGATACCCTTCCTCCCAGTGAGGCTTCTCTTATATCTGACGTCCCACTAGTCGTAGACCTCCTCCCTCCAGAATATCCTGAGAACTTGTCAACTCCACCAGTTCATGATTTCACCTCACCCTAGGGCCATATCCCATTTTGGGAAATAGTTCCCCAAGACATTACTCAAATCCCCTTATTCTACCCCCCACCGGGCATCCAAGATTTTCAAGTAGATGAAATACTTACCCTTCCCAATATGGTGCTAGAAATCCCAGTATGGTATCTACATCCACCAATAATGGTTCCTCAACCATCTCTCCCTCCTCAAACCAAAGGAGTTCCAATGCAGATTCCAATACCTACTCTAGGAGAAACACCCTCACTCCCTCTTTCTAATGCCACCGTTACAGCTGGGGGCAGACGAAAGAATAAAGACCCCATCACTCCTCTCTCTCCTCGCATCCAACCTCCTTGTGCACTCTGCAAGAAATAATGACACCCGACTAATCAATGTCCCTCTCTCCCTGAGCTACACAATCTAATCCAACACCCCCATGCAACCACATCTCCCATGGCTTCATCAAGCACACCTAATACCACCACAATGTCGTCCACTACAGGCAATAAAGGGATGCAAGCCAAATTCACATGTGCTATATGTTTAGAGTATGGCCACTATACTCATAATTTCCCTACCCTACTGTAGTTTTGACAGACACTCGTGATAGTACACCAGAGTTTTCAATAAAACCCCTCTACCTCCATGTTGTCAAGTACCCAAAGCATTGACATCCATTATGTCACCACTTCAGTCAATGAATGTATGAGTTGTCCTTTCACCCTATGTAAATCACTTGATCATTTTACATATCAATGTCCTATGATCATCAAATATAAGCATCGCCAAATGGTCCTTATTCAAAATGATACCACCCCTCCAGTGCTAGCGAAATCAGTGATTACCCATACTCCATCTCCAAAGGTTATTCATATCCATTCTCCTAAACCTGAAGCACTCCCTACTCCCCCATGGTTCTTGGATCACTAATACGAGGATTTACCCCCAAATCCCCCCAATTCCCCCATTCATTTCCCCATGGAAATTTTATGCCTGACTACCATTTTTAACCCTCAGTATCTTGATATTTGGTTTATGTCAAGCGGACCATCACAATCTCCTTGCGTCACTCCCCTTGCTTCTTCATCACCAGAAGAAAATCATACGGTGAAAGTCAATGATATTACTCTTCTGGATCCCTTGTATTCCCAACAATTCCACTGTGACGAGGACATACTCGAGGAATTAACCACCCCCGACTGCCCATGGGATGCACTACACCACAGATCGCTCTTCCTTTCACAGGAATCCTTCGCGCTTCCTAACCAACACCCCATATATGCAGTCAAAACCAAGGATTTTATCCCATCAGGGCATATCGACTGGTTCAACAACGCTATCCCTGACCCTGATGCTTTTGAAGAAGGAAATATGGCCAACATTTCCCCCACCATCAAAATTGATGTTTCCATAAAAAATGGACTCATTGAGGAAATCACTATTGGCACCACATGCACTCCTGAAGAAATTACTGCCTACAAAGCTCTCTTCCAGAAATACCAGGACATTTTTTCCTGGACATACACGGAGATTCCCGGCCTTGACCCCTATATCGTCGAACATTGAACAGACACTTGGCTTGATATCATGTCTTTCCACCAAAAGAAACAACCACTACACCCATCTAAAGCAGCGACTATCAAGGCTGAGATTGATAAATTATGCGTTGTTGGCTTCATTTACCCCATCGCCTATACATCATGGGTCTCCAACCCCGTCCCTGTTAACACAAAACAGGGCACTATTCGTGTTTGTATAGATTTTCATGACCTCAATCACACCTGCCCCAAAGACAACTTTCCCACACCCTTTATCAACCAAATTATCGATGATTGTGCTGGTCATGAGGTGTTTTCCTTCATGGACGGTTTCTCTGGCTACAACCAAATCTAAATTCACCCAGCTGATTAGTACAAAACTACATTCACTACCCCCTGGGGTACTTTCGCATATTGTGTCATGCCTTTTGGCCTCAAGAATGCTGGAGTGACATTCTAACGAGCCATGACATACATCTTTCATTATCTAGCTCATATCATCCTCACATATTTGGATGACCACACCACTCGATCCAAGAAACGCACTCAGCATCTCAATGATCCATGAATCATCTTCCAAAGGTGTCATCAGTATAATATCCACTTGAATCCCCTCAAGTGTGTATTCTGTGTGACTATTGGCCACCTTCTTAGGTTCATTGTTTCCCAAAGTGGTATTACCATGGATCCCCTCAAATTCCAAGCCATCACGGAAATTCCCCCTCCTCAGAATTTACGCCAACTACAGAGCCTATAAGGCAAATATAACTTTTTATGACGCTTTGTCCTAGACTATGCCACTCGAGAACATGGTTTCCTTCACTTACTATGCCACAACATCCCATTCCACTGGGATGAACATGACCAAAACACTTTTGATGATCTTAAAACGACACTCTCCAACACCCCTTTGATTAGTCCACCCAACTATAACCGTGACTATATCCTCTACATATCGGCCTCATCTGTCTCAGTAGCAGGAGTTCTCATTCAAATAGGGGATGATGATCGTGAGAATGTCATTTACTACATTAGTAAAAACCTCTTAGGGACACCCTTGAAATAAAATCACGAAGAGAAACTATCCCTTGCAGTATTCCTCGCAGTCCAGAAGATGCGCCATTACATTCTGCTTCGAACTACCAAAGTCATAACAGATTCCAACCCCATGTAATACTTGCTCAGTCAATGAAAAATTAACGGTAAATTTTCTCGATGGATTGTCATCCTTCAGGATTATGATCTTGAATTTTCAACAGCTAAGAGCAAGAAATCTCTCGTCCTTGCCGAACTCATCACAGATTTCCCCACCGATACTACTAGTTCCCCCATCAATACCGACTTCCCCGATGAACATCTCTTTTACATCCCCTCGGATGACCCTTGGTATGGAAATATTCTCGTCTATATCCAAACACAAAAATTCAAAAACCACCTCTCCAGAGATGATCGTCGATGTATTCGTCACCAGGCACCTTGCTACCTCCTCATCAGGGATACCTTATATCAACAAGGGGTCGACACCATACTCCGTCAATGCTTGACTATTGATGAGGTTGATAAAGTCTTGAATGAATTCCACAGCGAAGCTTGCAGGGGCCATCTCTCATGGATGTCCACTGCTAAGAAAATCATCTGCACAATTTACTTTTGGCCTACATTATTTCACGATTGCATTCATGCCGTGAAGCGATGTGATAAATGCCAGCTTTATACCAACAAAGCACGCACACCACCTTCTCTTCTACACCTAATCATTACTGTAGGCCCCTTTTGTAAATGGGGCATTGACTTCATGACTTGAAACCCTCCATCCAACAATGGACACGAATACATCATAGTGGCAGTTGATTACTTCACAAAGTGGGCTGAAGCCATGCCTACCTTCATCAACACTCCTGACACATCAACGTGTTTTTTCTTTAACCATGTCATATCCCACTTTGGAGTACCACTCCAAATACTCTCTGATCATGGGAAACATTTCGAGAGTGAGATTTTCATTGAACTCTCATCCAGGTTAGGATTCTCCCACAAGTTCTCCTCACCATACTACCTATTAGCACCAATTCTCGCAAAGTCATGAGCGTCGAGCGCACCACACAGAAGAAGTCCATTTCGAGCCTAAAATCAAGCGAGCAGGATTTTTTCTTTCATCAGTGAGGATCCGCAGATGGAGTAGATAGACGGTCATCAGGTAGGTTCGAGTAGCAGAGTTTCATGAGGTCTGGCGCATGAGCTCATCTCTTATGGACAAAATCACAAAATGATGTGCCATTTCAGCATTTCGACTACCCGGATGTCAAGAGACGAAGGGGTTTCTTTTCCACTGGATTTTGAAACACTGAAACATGAAATGTGAAAAGTGCCCATTAGCCATTTCAGCATTTTGGCTACCGGGATGTCAATAGACAAAGGGTCGTCCCTCCACTACATCGGGAATTGCCGAAACCTGAAACGCAAAATGTAAAAGCTGCCCAGGAGCCATTTGGGCATTTCGGCTACCAGGACATCAAAGAACAAAGGAGTAGCTCCTCCACTACATCCGGAATCCCCGAAACCCAAAACATGAAATGTAAAAGTGCTCGAGAGCCATTTCAACATTTCGGCTACCAGGAATTCAAAGGACTAGGGGTTGTTCTCTTCCACTGCATCGGGAAACCCCGAAACCAGAAATGTGAAAAGCGCCCAAAATCCATTTCAGCATTTCAGCTACCGGGAGTTCAAGAGACAAGAGATTCACTCCTCCACTACATCAGGAAACCCTGAAACCTGAAATGCAAAACGTAAAATTTCCCGGGAGCCATTTTGGCATTTCGACTACCGGGACTTCAGAGGACGAAGGGATGTTCTCTTCCACTGCATCAGGGAACCCCGAAACCTGAAACAAGAAATGTAAAAGTGTCCGAGAGCTAGTTCGGTATTTCGGCTACTGGGACTTCAAAGAACAAAGGGTTGCTTTTTGTTTTTTTAGTCTTGGCCACCCTCCATGGAAGAAGCAGTTAATGAATATTGAGCAGGTGGTTGAGACCTCAGCTCAACTCATAAATGAAGGGCGTGGAAAATGCTTGGAGCAATCATCCCATGGTACCCTTGTAAGCAGGTCCCCCTACAAGAGCCATGCTGATTTAAGATGGTGTCTGACAAAGGAGTTCCGTTCAAGTTTGACTAAGGAGCCTGCACACACTAATTTGGAATTTAATGTCTCAACTACCTTCCTGCTGCGAAGGTGGAAAATTGCCCTGAGTATATATACTTAGTTTTTGTATTTCTATATGGATGGATGGTAGAGCAGAGCTCCCAACTGTAAATCTTTAATAAAGCCTCTGTTTCTCTGTTTATAAAATGATATTTTGAGATTTCTTGTTTAATGGATGCCAGCTTCCTCCTTTTCTTGTTCCTCTGAATCTGAAAGCCCGTATATGGATGAACCATTCGGGTGTTGTTGTAACTATATGATGCATGTTTGATTGTATTAGTTCTGCAATGTTTGAGGTTTACTTTGAATTTTCTCCGGTCTGAGAGGATCACATATTTGAGACTTTTCCCCTTTCTTTCTCTCCACTTACTCACCACTATGAAAAA
>SNQJ01S0298649.1:0-10444 GCA_010110895.2 Picea sitchensis
CACCTTTGTATCTTCCCAGGTTGATGGTCTCCTCCCAAAGATGACCTGCAAGAGCACTTGGGAAAATGATTCTACAAATATGTTATCTCTACTCATCCATATTAGGTTTAGATGTAAACCATTATGCATAAATAAAATGAAAAACATAAATATATCATTTGGCATAGGAAAAAGATTATTTTATTCAAATCCATAGATCAAAATTTACAACCTTTGTAGGACGATGCTTCGTGAACCTTGTCTGGGCTCCTCTTAATGTTGGTCCAAGTTCATCTTCCCTATGTATTCTCTCACAATAAAATGATCACTTTAGGGAAAGGGAAGGGATTGTATAGGAGAAAAGGCTTGAGAGGGAATGTTGAGGAAAAATATCAGAAAGGGCTGCAAAAACTTGGGCAATGAGGGGAAGGGATTTTGGCAGATTTTCTCTGTTCTAATGTTGGATGTTGGAATAGGACCCTAAGACCTCCTTTTATATTAAAAAAGGATAGTTATTCGGTTTGGGGATGGGCTACAATGGGTGAATTGGTTACTAACTTTTCATATGGATCTCGATCCTAAAAATCACATGTTATAACTACGCTTCTAGGAACATATGCAGATGTTGGTCCATTACTTTTAGTAACACCCACTAATACTGAAACACCACTAATAGGAATAGCAGGGAAGGAGAGAACATCACTTCTTGGGACATGTGCCAATGAACCACACGAGTCTAAACACTAGCGTATAGAAAAACACATGCATTCTAATGTATCCGAGGCTGGGAGATCCCGTTCCATATATAGTCTCAATCTCAGCAGCGGTGGTAGAGGGGTTTAATCCATTGACTAGCGACGAAAACCAACTTCACTTATAAATTATGAATGCATGAGAGGCATGATTCTAAGGTAGAGTTGAGGTGGCTTATTCTTATGAGAAAAGCAAAAGACAGGGGTAGGCAAAGGAAGCAAACCTCCAATATCCCGTTAACTCTGTCGAATTCCTTGCAACTTTTTGGAGGTAAACGTTGATTTTTTAGTATGCATCTAACATATGTACGTGGTTTTTCTAGAAAGTAGATAGAATATGTGTGTGGGAAGTAGTGCAGCAGAGCACGTACATTCCCCAAAAAATGGTTTTTTAAATAGAGTTCCTCAACAGTAAATTGGAAAATTCTACAAGTAGAAAGGCCAATGCCATGTATGCATAGGTAGGAAATTTTAGGGATATAACACCTTGGAAGGGGTTTCCCCTGCTGAAACTATAGATGAGATGAAAGGGTTACTCCTGAACCCACCATACAGTGTGAACGGGGTCGAAGTGGATGGTATGCTAACATACTAAGATCCTATAACCGTAGACACACCCCATCCCCAGGCAAGGTTAGGGCCAAAAGGTGAGAAAGATATACTCTCGATGAATGGGGAAAATGGAGGAATATGACCTCCGCCCAAAGGAAATTCTTGGCAAGGATCTGAAGTGTTCATTTGACCGAAACACGACACATGGGACGTCGACTGAGAAGAAGGCAACATGTTTAACACGTCCATCAACGATATATCGTACGAAAAATAATTTGTTGTTGACGGTAGAGATGTAGTTGTACTCATATCTTGAGTGGGACCAATGACCAAAGAAGGAATGTTTTTGGTCAGGACAACGACACTTGACTGATTGACAACATTTGTTTGACTATAAAAATTGAGAGGAAGGATCCCTCTAGTGATGATCGATGTAGTGGGAGTTACAAGGACTCGTGACATAGACATTGGTGTAGTGTCATCCATAGTATCCCAATGAAGAGGTCTACTATCAGCAAGATCTGATCTCGGAGGTGGGACTTGTACCAGAGAAAATGGATAAACCACAGGTAACAAAGGATTGATATGTGGAGAGAATTATTTGGCTCCTATATCTTCAACTACTACTTCCTCCAGTTTTGAAGCGTGAACTTCTGGAGGTTTTGGATCTATGATCTCAACCTCACGATTTGGCACAAAAGTGCTAGACGAATCAAGTTAACGCCTTAAAGGAGGTGGGGGAGAATTATTCCTATTTTCTTTTTTAGAGGGAAGGCCTTTAATTCTCCTTGATCTACAGGGTGGTTGGTTAGCCACTTTGAGGTGTCAACTCTCCATGGGACCGCGATACACGCCACCATAAGAAATTCTATGATTTTCAAGCACACTACTAGAAAATTTCCTATATGGAAACATCAGAGACAAATAGGCCTTGTTAATGCTTCGACTTGGGTGGATTAGGTCCTAAGACCGCAATAGTCACAAGAAAGGGTAAAAGGCCCTCCAAACAAAGGCACGGGTTGATTAAGTCTCATGCACCAATGAACAAAGGAGTGAGAAACAATTATCCTAACCTCCACTAACCAGCCTTATTTGGTGAAAGTACCCATGCTTCATGGGGCACCCTCCAACTGTACTGAGAAGTGTGATGTGAAATCCACCCTAGGTACCATGAAAAACCCACGTAGTCACCTTCTGAGATCCCTAGAAATGGCCACTAAGGTCACCAACTCACAATCAACGTCCAAGGGGTACAATCGATAGTCAGGATCAAACGTGTGGGTAGGGTAGCTAAGCTCGAAGTATTGAAAGCACCGCCTCTCATAGAGGTATGGGTATTATGAAAAACCTCCAATATACGATATTTATGCTATGCTCAGTTAAGCTCCTGAGGGGTCTCTCCCCTGCTCTCCTTCACGTGACCTCGCTTTTAGCTTATGTGTTAAAGGAGGCTCCCAATTATACTTATACGATGGTTGGATTTAGGCTCTTCTTAGCTCAGACTCCTACGTTTATCTTGTGGCCTTTGATAAATTTACTCTCCACCCTAAACCAAGGCCCTAGCCTAAACTTGTTTGTGTACCCTACAAAAGTGAAAATTTCTAATAAAGTTTTAGTTAATCGTTCATTTTAAGGATTTTTTTACTCAATAAAGGCATGGATGAAACTTGAATGGTGTTAATCACAAATTCCAAAAGTAAAGAACTTAAGAACACAATATCGTATACATTTTCTTCAAATTAAAATGGTGTGCAACAATGCTTAAATGAAACTCTTTTTTTTCAATGATGAAAACAAAATATTCTTTGAATGCAATATTTGAGACACTTTGTAGTGAAAACTAGAATATCTTTTCAAAATACCTAATGCAACACAAAACACAAAAATTTGCAAACAAGGGTTCCTTTCTTTGAAAAATACTACCACTACAAAAGTAAAATGTAAAGCAACTTGAATGCTAGTTAACTAAATATTTTCTTTCAATGATCATAGGAAATGGTTCAAGAAATGGGTAACAAGCAAGCAAGTATATTTTTTTTCTTTTTCATTTTCAAAAGAAAATAAAAAACAAAAGGATTGCAATTTTCATTTTCTTTTAGAAACAAGGGAAAGTAGTTATAGAGACAGAAAGCATTCAGCCAAGAAACCACTGAAAACTCAGTGAGACGGGATGTCCAACAAGATAAACAAGTTTGATCTCTCAATCAACCTAACCAACCTTATACAAAACGACTAAAGCAACATCTTTTTTTTTTTTTTCTGTATAAATTTTCAGATTCAAGAAATTAAAATCCAAAAAGACACTCAGGATACCCAAGTAAACTGAAAGAAACAACCACCACTTCCAGAATACACCAAAATATTTTTAAAATACCTATTTTCACACAGGTTTGTGGTTGTGTGTGCAGGAACTTGTGGATATACACGGGTTGTAAACTTGCAACTCATAGATGTACTTGGGTTGTAAAATGGACAAAATGTTGGATCTGTTATTTTGGAAAAGTAAAAGAGCACACCAGAAAGGGGGCTTCCAGACACCTAGGAAATATCCCTAAGAGGATAAAACTTTACAGAAGAATTCAAGAAAACATAGAAAACTACTAAAAGGAGGAGAAAAGAAAGACACCCTAAAAACTGACCCAAAATAGGAGCACATCCCCAGTATGGTCTCCAATTTTGTTACTAATATATTTCCCTCATGACCTTGGTTCATGTCACAATAGAGTGAGATTGGATATAGAAGTTTAAATCTACCCTCACAATTAAACATGAAAACCAAGTATAACAAGTTTTTCATAGAGAGATATAGGGAAAGGAGAAAAGATAAGGTGTGCACCTTAAACCCTTTATCCGATGTCAACCCCTGCTCCTACTTCTCGAAACACTCCTAGTCTTTGTTGCTACAAGCTTTCAATAAGATGTCTATATTGTGTTGCAATGAGGTAGTTATAGGTCCTAGTAGCATATATTAAAAGTACACTTCAAATCATATATGAACAAACATGAACATATAATATTTCTATGAAACAAGTGAACACAAGATTGGAAGGAAAATATGATGCAAGAGCATCCACACCTCATCAAGCAAGCCAGCGCGTGGAGCAAAGAAGACAGCTGGACAGCGCCAGCACATACATTTTTTGAATTACTTTGAAGATTGTTGCACCGCCATTTAAATGAAGGCATTCATAAAAGAGCGCACTTGTATTGTCTGTATATCTCAGGCGAGAGGAGTGAAGAAGAAAGGCAAAGTACTCTGATACTCATGACTTGCGTCAGAGTGGTATCAGAGTGGGAAGTGGAGTTCTCTTTTTTTGAGTAGCAGAGAGAAGCAGATACATCATGCCGCCGAGAAGAGAAAGGCAGTCACCAGATTCCGAAGATAGGGAGGTGCGCAGAAGAGGAAGGCCAGCAGGTAATGCTGAGATGGAGCGCCAGATGAGAGATCTCCGAGAAAGGCTCGGGGAGATGGAGACTGCGCAGAGACGTGGAGTCGACGCAGGAGAGTTCAGCGATTTCGAGGTAGAAGAGGAAGCTGGACACGAGGCAGAAGAGGTCTCAGCAGAAGACGCCTCAACAGAGTGGTTGATCAGAGCCATTTCGAGAATGAGCTCGAAGATGAAGATGGGCATTCCCGTGTATGAGGGGAATCTAAACGTAGAAGAGTTGCTAGATTGGATCCGAGCACTCGACACCTACTTCGATTACGAAGACATCGAAGAGGATAAGAAGGTGAGGCATGCTGTCACAAAGTTGAAAGGACATGCAGCCCTATGGTGGGATGAATTGCAGGCTGATAGGCGCTGCAAAGGAAAACAAAAGATTAAGAGCTGGGACAGGATGATCGCTAAGATGAAAGCGAAATTCATCCCCAGAGACTACCAGATCACACTGTTCAGGCGGATGCAAAACCTGAGGCAGAAGATGATGACGGTGAAGGAATACACCGAGGAATTCTACAGGCTCAATATTCGAGCTGGTCATCGAGAGAGTGATGACGAAAAAGGTGGCAAGATACCTGAATGGTCTAAGGTATGATATTCAGGATGAATTGAGCATGGTTACCATCCGAACAGTTGAGGATGCGTACTAGATGGCTCTAAAAGCTGAGGAGAAGCTGAGCCGCAAGCAGGGACAGCGAGGGTGAGGCAAAAGCCAGCCCAGAGGCAAAGCAGTTGCCCAAGAAAGAACACAGAAGCCCAAGGAGGATTGGAAGAAGCCTGAGGGAAAAGCTGAAAGAGGTGGAACCTCACAGCAAAGGCAGCAATATGTTGAGCCAAGGAGACAGCAAGATGATCAGCAAGGAGATTATGCTGATGTGAACACATTTCCTCGTACCCGAGGTACAGGAAGAGGGTGAGGAGGAATTATCACATGTTTTACGTGTGGTAAAGACAGACACAAAGCCATGGACTGTCCAGACAGGAAGATGGACAGAGGAAAATCTCACGTCGCTGAGGCGCAGAAGCGTGATGTTGAGAACGAAGATGCAGACAACAGAAGATCGCTTGGGATGCATAAAATTCTTTTGACACCTGAGAAGGAGGTGGAAAGCTCAGTGCAGAGGAGCAGACTATTCAGGACATCTTGTACAGCCAAGGACAGGAAATGCAAAGTTATCATGGACAGTGGGAGCACCAATAATCTCGTTTCAACCGAGATGGTGGAAAAATTGGAGCTAAAAATGACTAAGCACCCGAGTCCGTATAAAGTCTCGTGGCTACAGAAAGGACACCGGGTAATTGTCACTAAACAATGCTTGGTTGAATTTAAAATTGGGAATTATCATGATCAGATACTGTGTGATGTTATTCCCATGGACGTATGTCATATACTGATGGGTAGACCATGGCAGTATGACAGGAATGTTGTTCATCACGGGAGGATGAACACATATACCTTAGAGAAGGATGGGAGAACACACATACTACTTTCGATAAAGGAAAAAGAAGTGAAGTTGGAAGCTAGCAGCACTATACTTCTCATGAGTGGGAAGGAGCTTCTCATGGAGATGGAAAAAAAAAAAGATCCACAATTCTTTGTTGTTAGGAAGCTGAGAATTGCCCTGACAAGCACAAGAGTGGATGACTTGCCAGAGGAGATTCAGGAACTGCTAGGAGAGTTCACTGATATCATCGTGGATGAACTACCTCGTTCATTGCCACCGATGAGGAGTGTGAGTCATCACATTGACCTCATACCCGGAGCAAGCTTGCCAAATAAGGTAGCGTACAGGTTGACGCCTCAGGAGAATGAGGAAGTCAAGAGGCAGGTATAGGATCTGCTGGACAAAGGACTGGTGAGGGAGAGTCTGAGTCCGTGTGTTGTTCCGACAGTACTGAGTCCAAATAAGGATGGAGGCTGGAGGATGTGTACAGACTCCAGATCGATAAATAAAATCACCATCAGGTACAGATTTCCACTGTCGAGAATGGACAACTTGATGGATTTCCTGAGCGGGACAAATTATTTTTCGAAGATTGATCTCAAGAGCGGATACCATCAGATCCGGATGAGAGAGGGAGATGAATGGAAGACAGCATTCAAAACAAATGAGGGTTTGTACGAATGGTTGGTCATGTTGTTTGGCTTGACAAATGTGCCAAGCACTTTCATGAGGCTAATGAATGAAGTCCTGAGGGAATTCATTGGCAAATTTGTTGTCGTGTATCTGGACGACATATTGATTTTCAGCAAGACGAAGGCTGAGCATTTGAGGCATTTAGCTATTGTAATGAGAAGACTGCAGCAGGAGAAGTTGTTGATCAATTTGAAGAAGTGTTCCTTCGTGCAAACAGAACTCATTTATTTGGGTTTTGTAATTTCGGCGAATGAATTGAAGATGGATCCTGAAAAGGTGGAGGTGATCAGGAATTGGCCATCGCCGCGGAATGTTTTCGAGGTAAGGAGATTTCATGGTCTGGCCAGTTTCTACAGGAAATTCATTCAGAATTTTAGTGGAATTAGCGTTGCAATGATGGATACAGTAAAGAAGCGGCATAAAGTTTTTCAGTGGACAGCAGAGGCTGAAAGAAGCTTCAATCTGTTGAAGCGAAAGATCACAGAGCAACCAATTCTGGTGTTGCCCGATTTTCAGAAGACCTTCCAGGTGAAATGTGATGCCAATGGATATGCCATTGGAGGGGTCCTAAGTCAAGATGACAGACCTATGGCATATTACAGCGAGAAGCTGGATGATGCAAAGCTGAAATACTCCACATATGACAAAGAGTTTTATGCCATCATAAAGGCATTGAAGAAGTGGAGGCATTACTTAATACCCAAGGAGTTCGTATTGTACAGTGACAATCATGCACTGCAGTTTGTGAGTCAGCAGGAGAAGCTGAATCAAAAGCATGCAAAATGGGTAGAGTACATGCAGAACTTTACTTTTGTGATCAAGCACATTTCGGGGACTGCTAACAAAGTAGCTGACGCTTTGAGCAGGAAATGTTTATTGTTACAAGAGTTCAGGGTCAAAACCTTGGGTTTTGAAAATCTGAAAGATATGTATGCAAGTGATGTTGATTTCGGGGAAGCTTATGAAGCAGTCGAAAATCCAGTTCTCAGGGATCGAAGTCCATGGATAGAATTTATGATCCAGGAGGGATTGCTATTTAAGGGAAATCAACTATGCATTCCAGATTGCTCTATGAGAGAGAATTTGGTGAGGGAAAAGCACAGCGGAGGCTTAGCAGGTCATTTTGGACATGACAAGACATTCGCCAAGCTGAGCAAATCGTATTTCTGGCCGGGCATGAGAACAGATGTCAAACGGTTTGTTGACAGGTGTAGGATATGTCAACATGCGAAGGGCCAAAAGAAGAACACAGGGCTCTATCAGCCATTGCCTATACCCGAGAGGCCATGGGAGGCCATTAGTATGGATTTTGTTTTGGGATTGCCAAGAACACAGAGAGGATTGGATTCCATCTTTGTAGTGGTAGACAGGTTCTCGAAATGGCACACTTTATTCCATGTCAAAAGACCAGCGATGCGACCCACATCGCGAATTTATTTTTCAAAGAGATTGTGCGATTGCATGGATTGTCGAGAAGCATAGTCTCGGATCGGGACACAAAGTTCATATGTCATTTTTGGAGGACACTATGGAAGAAGCTGGGGACTAATCTAGCATTTAGTTCAGCATACCATCCGCAGACAGATGGACAGACCGAGGTGGTCAACAGGAGCTTAGGGGATCTATTGCGAAGCCTGGTGACAGAGAATCACAGTAGTTGGGATCAGATCCTACCACAGGTAGAATTTGCGTACAACGATTCGGTGAATCGGAGTACAGGCAAGAGCCCGTTTCAAATTTTGTATGGAACACAACCGAGAGGGGTTTTTGAGCTCAGGGAGTCAGAACAGGCTGGGACTAGCAGCGCGAGGGCTGAATAATTTGCTGAGGCAATGCAGGAACTTCATGTGGAGGTGAAGCAGCGACTGCAGAAGACAAATCAGGAATACAAGCGCAGAGCCGATCAACGAAAGAGACAACTCCAATTCGAGGTTGGGGACATGGTTCTCGCACACCTGAGGAAGGAAAGGTTCCCAAGAGGGACATACAATAAACTCAAGATGAAGAAAATTGGACCATGCAGAGTCCTAAAGAAGTTCGGGGAGAATGCATATGAACTTGAGTTGCCAGAGGGCAACGGGATATCTCTGATTTTCAACGTTTCAGATTTATACCCATATAATGCTGGAGAAGCAGAAGCTGGAACTGAGGGACCAGTAATCTAGTGGTAGAAGAAATTGCCAGTTGCACAGAAACCTCAGATGGAGTGCATATTGGATAAGCGATTGGGAAGGAAGACCAGGAGGAAGCAATACTTTGAATACCTGGTGAAATGGAAGAATCACCCAGTGGAGGATGCTAGCTGGGAAGTAGAGGCAGAAATACAAAAGCATGGGCACACTGTGCAGGAGCTCATGGATAGGAGCCCATGAAATCTTTTGAGCCGAGGAGTATGATGCAGGAGCATCCACACCTCATCAAGCGAGCCAGCGCGTGGAGAAAAGAAGACAGCTGGACAGCGCCAGCACATACATTTTTTGAATTACTTTGAAGATTGTTGCGCCGCCATTTAAATGAAGGCATTCATAAAAGAGCGCACTTGTATTGTATGTAGATAGGAAGGCATTTAATGGTTTTAATGCTGGTAGATAGGAATTCATTGTAGATTTGATAGTTGTAGTTTTCGAGAGGGAAAACGGATATAGACACCCTCCCTTTGTACATTGTATTATTCAGCATACATACAGGAGCAAGAAGAGCAGAGCGGAGAACTTGTGAAGAATCCCCATGTACAAATGTTGAATTAATAGGAAAGCTTTGATTCAATTCCATGGATGTGGTTATTCTCTGTGTGTCGTTGATATTATGCTGTTGCATATTTACTTCTTGCTATGCCTTTGTTTTATATGTTGTGTATGTGATTTCATGGTAGATTCGAAATCTGAGAGATTGAGAGAATGAGTTTCAATTGTTTCTCTATCTGAGCCAGGAGATTCCTGCATAGAGTGCAGTTGAATTCCTCTGCATGGAGTGCGTTGAGGAGGCTAGACAGTTGAGCTCTTATTCTCGTCAGCCCAGAAATTGAATTGGGTCATCGAAGCCATGCAGGTGAAGTGCCGGTCGGATTTGAGTCTCAGAGGTGAGTCTGAGGAAAGGGGGACATGGACTTCTGTTGCAGGAGGTGCATAGAGTCCGGTTGACTTCAGCACTTTGAGAATGGTTGGAGGTCGAGCACAGGGAGCGTGTGTTACACATTATTTTCGTCATCCCTATGATTGTTAATGATGTAAACCTATCTATTGTCTTTAGAGGGGTCACAGTGGCCTGAGTTCCTGAAGAGAGAAGGAAGAACAACTTTTCTTGAGGAAAAAGTTACATTTTCCTATGTAAAAACCTTATAAAAAGAAATGTCCGCAGGTTGCTATATAGGCAGGGTGCGAGAATGACCAATTCCCGCAGGTTGCTATATAGCCAGGGTGCGGACAGTCCGCAGGTTGCTATATAGATAGGGTGCAGACATTCCAACACGTGGGAAAAACGTACGGTTTCTCGAATTTTCTAGGAGAAGCTTCTTGGGTGAGGTGGCATCCGAATAGTTTGGATCTTACTCGCTTTCATGATTTAGTGGGATCATCCTAAC
>SNQJ01S0298651.1:0-10444 GCA_010110895.2 Picea sitchensis
CGATGACCCCTAGTACGGAGACTTCCTCTTCTACCTTCGTACACAAAAGTTTGGGTCTCATTTCTCTTGAGATGATCGTCAACACATTCTCCATCAGTCCCCCTGATACCTCCTCTTCAAAGACATTATCTATCGATGTGGGGTCAATACCATCCTTCGATGATGTATTACCATTGACGAGGTCGATAGAGTCTTGAATGATTTCCACAACGGTGCTTGCGGTGGTCACCTCTCGGGTGTGTCCACCGCCCAAAAAATAATTTGAGTCGAGTACTTTTGGCCCACTTTGTTTCATGACTACATCCACACTGTCAAGCAATGCGACAAATTTCAGCTTTATGCAAAACAAAGCACGAGCTCCACCAGCTCTTCTACACCTATTCATCACAGCCAATCCCTTCTGTAAATGGGGCATAGACTTCATGAATTACCATCCTCCATCCAGTAATTGACACAAGTACATTATCATGGCAGTATATTACTTTACCAAATGGGTTGAATCCATGCCCACATTTAAAAACATCCCTGACATAGAAACATGATTTTTATTCAACCACGTCATTACCTGGTTTGGAGTCCCACAACAGTTAGTTTTCGATCATGGTAAACATTTTGAGAACGAGATATTTGCAAAAATCTCCTCAAAATTAGGCTTCACCCATGATTTTTCCTCCCCATACTACCCTCAGTCCAACGGACAAGTTGAGGTTGTCAACGAATTCCTCAAAACCATGCTACAACATACCGTCAACAAACATAAGACCAACTGGCATCATATGTTGTTTTACGCATTATGGGCTTATCGCAAGACAGTAAAAAATGCCACCATTTTTACACCATTCCACCTCATCCATGGGATCAAATCCACCCTTCCTATCGAGTGTGAACTCCCCACGTTACGCACTGTCATAGAGCTCTTACCTGACACTGCTCTAATGGAGCAGTGCCTGCTGACCTTAGAGTCACTTGATGAAGACCATCAATCTTCATTACATCACAATGAGGCCGCTAAAAAATGGTCCAAATCCACCTTCGACTGCCATGTCAACCTTCGATCATTCAACGAAGGAGATCTCGTGTTAGCCTATGATATCTCCCATGACACTCTAAGCCATGGGAAATTTGATTCATTATGGCACGGCCCCTTCATAATCCAACATTGCCCCACTAAAGGCGCCTACATCTTAGCCCCTCCAGAAGGCTATCCTCTCAAAGAACTCATCAACGGGTTGTACTTAAATAATTTTATGCCTAAGCATAGAACCCCTACCTTAGGTTTCTCTTTGTACACATTTGTAGAGTTTTTAGTCTTCTTTGCTTCCACCACTCCTAGTGTTTGATATATCACCTGTGTTATTGACATATGCATCATTCATCATCCTACCACATCAGTTATGCTGATGGTACCAGCCGTTGGACCCAGAATCTCGCTTCGGACACTTGGGCCATCTATACCCCCTCACATATCCTACTCCACTCCAGTGGCATATTTTTAGGCCTGGCCACCAACAACCAAGCCAAATATGAAGTCTCCATTGGTCTCCTCACTGAGGCTAGTCACTGCCACATTCGTCACCTTAGCATTCTATTAGATTCGCATCTTGTCATCTTGTAGCTCAACAATGTGTATCATGTTCACGATCCTTGCCTCTTCCACAAATACCTGCAATTTAGACTCCTATCTTGCAACTTTGATTCCATCACATTTACACATATTCCAAGAAACCCCAATAAAGTAGCAGATCACATGGATACCCTAGTATTAGATTGGCATTTATCACATTAACAACATCATATACATAGCATCATACATTTTTCAACACATATAATAGACATCATACATCATAAAAAAAAAACATAAATACATGCATGATCAATGTATCCATCATATATATATCATCAAAGTCATAAATGTTTACAAAAATAGATATACAAATTCTCATAGGCTCATGAGTCCCCTCATCCCTACGAGTATAAAAGGGGCTATCCACTACCCTATACAAAGAAATCGGGCTCCCAAACCTATACAAAAATCGACACTCAAGGTGCCCCCAAATATCCCCCCCCCAAGTCCTCTATCAATCAGAGGTGCCCCTATGGTCTCACAAGCCTCTGTAAACAAAAATCAATACATAGAGCACTCATGGTGTTGCTAGAGTACCACCACCAGGTCCTCTATCTCAAGGATTTGTCCCACCAGCTAGGGGTCCCTTGAGTTCTGGGGGAAGCATGTCAGTCATCGTTGCCCCTGCTACTACTACTCTTTGGATCAATGTCTGCCACTCTACTGGTACCCCCACAGCGGTCGGGACCTCCTTGTTCTGGATATAGGCCCATATTCCCTTAGGAAAACCTTGCAAGACCCTCTCGAATCATCAAATAATATCCTCTAGCATGGCCTTGATGTCTCCTTGTGGCTCTCTAGTCAGTCATGACGTCATCCCGTCGGTGCCTCTACCTAGCCGTCGGCTCTACGGGCTCTTGTCAAGCTGTCTCTCGTCGATCGAGCTCCCCGACGACCTCTTCCTCTCACCCCCGTGTTCCAACATATGAAACACAACACCAGATATAATTTCATCATCCATATACATTTCTAATAAATGTTATCTACCATAATCATAAAAACAAGATATAGCACATACCTCTCTGGTCCTAGTCCCTACCAGGTAGCACCATGTATGGATCATGTCGGTAGTCCATACCAACATATGGATATCACAGAATTACCTATGGAATATGACACCACACTCGAGCGACCATGGTCATGAAGTAGTGGCCAACCTCCCCACCCCCATGACGAACCAAAATAATTGACCACATCAATCCCGTCTCTCATCACCCGGTGGCTCTAGATAGATTTGTTAGCACTCTATAAATTTTGTGCGATAGAAAATGATAGAATTATTATTTCAAAGCTAGGTATAGCTATGCGCTAGCCTTCTCAACTCGAGAGGGCTCTCTCATTAATCACTTGATATATCTTTGGCAATGCGGTGGCTAGATTTCAAATTGTCTTGGGGGTTTTAGAAAGTTGTTGGCAAGGAAAGGGAGGAACACTCAGGGATATGGAGTTGAAAGTAAATAAACAATAGTAGGATATTATAACTATCCAGAAGAGAAAGACTAAATGAGGCAATGAATCTAAATTGTAAATTGGAATTTTCAAAGATTGAAGAGGAAAAGGAAAAACAATTAACCACATCAGAGCATTATAAAAGCAGATTACGAATTAGTTAGGGAGAAGATTGCATAGTCTAAATTGCCTGATTCGAGAGCATATTAAGATGAATTCTTGACTTTAACTATCCAGTTTAAATAGAAGAATATGTAAATGGAATGTTTAGAGATACAATAAATACACACTATGAGAGAAAGCGGAGAACTCATACCACAACCATTAGAATCTTTCATAAAAGAATTGGACCTTACGCATTATATATTCAATTTGGCTCCAAGAATTTACAAAGTCCACCTACTACGAGGGCAGGCCCCCCTCCGATCAGTCTTTTTAATTTCTTCTTAGGAATATTATATGAATAAATTATGTCGGAGTTAAAAACAAATCCAACTACCCTGCGTTCCAAAAATACTTGTCGGTTACAAAAGAGGTAATGTATAATAGGTATTTCTCCCTAGTTTATAGAGGTGAACATAAACAAAACTAACATGTTGATGTTTTCTCTTTGAGATGCCGCATGTCTACATGGGTACAAAATTCTAAAGAGCATACTAGGTTGGCTTGAAAACTGTTTCGGATTAGAGGGAATTTCTTCCTTCAAGGTGTCAAACCAAGCAGGAGCTGATTTTCTCTGACGCTTTCAACCACCTCAACTTTTACCTCTATTTTCTAACGCTTGCTCTGCTTCCTCTTGACAGCTTGTGTATGTTTCTCATCTGGCATTGTTGATGATTAAATTCTTCATGATGGGATTTAATCTGACCTATTTATCCGTTCTTGTATCTCCCGCAAGATTTGTATGAAATTTCATTGCTAATATTCGAGCAACCAGTTTCTCTTTCTTCTTCAATGATGAATTTTTCATATTCATTGAAAATCCTGGTTCACTAAAGGGGGCTACCACTCAAGTCTTCTTTATCCATGTTTTCCCCATTTTCATAAAACATAAGTTTATCTCCCTTAATTGCACAGAAATTAGGAAGTTGATCCAGTTTGTAATTACCCTGTTTATGAATGAAGCGTTGATTGTCCAAAACAGAGTAATGCCATCCATATTTTGAAGATCGGTAGTCATCGAGTTATAATCATGAATTACTGAAAAATTACCCACCCGGAATTTTTCAATGGTTTTTCCATGCTTCATCAATCTATTTTGAATGATGAGCCTTCCAATTGGTCATCTGGCGGCGCTCACCTGGCATCTCATGGACGAAAAGGACTCGAACAAGTGGCGTGAAGTGATTTGACAGGTTGTCCCTTTCCCCATGCAATCCTTGGATTTGACATATATCAAATGGATTTCTGACACATGACATCAGGGTGAACTTGGACGGTTTTAGGAAACACCGCTTTTCACCCTGATATGCATCTAGTGGTGCCACGTACCTTTGGAACAAAACCGCAGTATTCTCATCGACCCGCCTCTCAAATTTTAACCAGTGAGATATTTACTTTCCCAATGTGTCCTTTGGTCATTACCAGCCAGCATTCAAGATCATGATCCATCGGGCCCCATCTACTTTACCTCTCCATTATATTTAGCCATGTTTGTCGGATATGGCCTCATTCACCAGTATGTCCCTCCTCCATACTAACTTAGCCTCCTGCTAATTTTCGAGGTTGGGTTTCCAAAAGAAAACAAATTTACAGTGATAACATAGGCTCCAACTGGGGATGTTATCCTCCCTACGAGGTAACAAGAACCGTAGATCCAGTACCTTATCCATCAGGATTCTCATAATAGGTGTGTGCCATGTTATGACCTGGAGATTGAACATTGGGTATACTGCTAAAAATCTAACTGAAAACTTTATTTGGAGACCTAAAATTTAAAATTCTTGATCATCAAACCTTCCTACCTACCCTAACTGATGAATCAAATTGTCAGTCGGGTGAAATGAAATTGAAATGCAGCCATGCCAGCATTTTATCTAATGCTTGGTTTCTTTGCACATACCTAATCCAACATCTGCTCGCCAACAACTCCTTTGGAAATTTGTATGTGGATTCGATTGCTAGGATTTTAATAATATTGAGATTGTTTAATGCTTCTAGCAAAATTTCAAATGAATATTCCAACGTATGTATAAGGCCCAAACTATATCTCACTTCTTCCACTGCATCCTGGTTTTTGTGTGATCTAGCCTATCGATTTCCATCAAGAAGTTGATAGGCATGACGAGATGGTTGGGAGTAACAACCTCCTGAATCGGAAGAAAGTAGTGGTCGAAGCACAACCGCTGGTCTAAAGCGACCCATATATAATATTGATATTGGTTGTTGTCCCTCTTTATTCTTAAGATCACATCCCGACATCAAGTGTAGATTCAAACTGTAAATATTCTCCATATAGCATGCCACAGGGGTCATGAGACACATGAGGAACCACTTCTTTTTTAGGGGTTAAAACAGAAGGACAGACTTCCTTCACAATTGTCTGTTGTTCTTTCTCTATCTCTTTTGTTATGAGAATGTTTTTGAATGAAATGGCAGCAATAGGTTTGTCTATTTTTCCATGCATCTCAACAACAACATTCATACATTCTTGAACATCTTCAAATGTGTCAAAGCCATATTATGTGTATCAAAGCTATCTTCTTGTTTATCAAACAATTTTGGTTTGGTTTTATCAATCTTCTGGAATTTGCTTGAGGACTGTCATTTTGACTTCTAATTGAATGAAGGTGTAACGCCTATTTTCCCCAGCTTGTAAATATAACTGGATTGTAAGAACTATGGAAAACTCATAAATGTGAATATGCGATATAATGGTACTTAGGAAAAGACAATGAATGTGAATAACATTTTGAATTATTGCAGGACTGTTGAGGAGGGATGTGCGAAAAGAGACCACGATGGTGGAAGGCACCTGAAAAGGTGGCATTAGCTTCCAACGAGAATTAATACCATATTTAGCGGACTCCACTGGCTCGAAGAACCAAAAGTGGTTCGTTGGCCCTAAATTTAATGTCTCGCAGGCTGGTAGGCGGATGGCTTAGTGGGGATGGGATGGTGAACCACCCATCCCGTGGGAGCAAATCAGGCCCTAATGATCAAGTCAGAGTGATGACTAACACCACACGCAACCTCGCAAGAGGATAAGGCATCAGGGTGGAAGCGGTGGAGAGGCTTGTAAATATAACTGGACTGGCCAAGAACTATGGAAAACTCATAAATGTGAATATGTGATGTAAATGGACCTTGAGGAAAAGGTCAATGAATGTGAATAACATTTTGAATTATTGCAGGACTGCTGAGAGGGGATGTGCATAAAAGAGACCACGATGGTGGTGGAAGGCACCTGAAAAGGTGGCATTAACTTCCATCGAGAATTAATACCGTATTTGGAATCCACTGGCTCGAAGAACCAAAAGTGGCTCGCTGGCCCTGAATTTAATGTCTCGCAGGCTGGTAGGCAGATGGCTTAGTGAGGGATGGGATGGTGAACCACCCATCCGTAGAGCCATCAGGCCTGATCAGTGCAAGGGTAATCACACCACACGCAACCTCGCAAGAGGATAAGGTGTGGGGTAGAAGCGATTGGAGGGGGCAGACGAGAGGGGAACTCTGGCATTATGCAGAGTGAGTGATAGCAGAGAGGAAGGATTGCAACCTTCGCTCCTGGTCACTGGCAGACAGAGAGACGCAGTCTTACAGCATCGTGGTCTCAGCTCAGGGGTGGCTAGTGGTAAATTCACTGGGAGTCGCTACGCCTATGGTTGGGTGGAAACGAGCACCCCTCTCAGCAGTTGCACTCACTTCTGGTGTTATTTCTGATAATTGTTTTACATATTGCATCTTGAAATTCATATACTGACATATATGCTCATAGAACTGTGAAATTGTGAACGATTACAGTATAAGAATGCATGTGTAGTGTTTTGATAAGAAATAATAGATATATGCTTATAACAGAAAGACCTCGCATGGCTTATGCTGATAAATGAATTTAATTATGCATGAGTTGAACCAAGTCAGACTTCCAGTCCGTCCTCGCGAATTTGTTTCCCCTAGTCTGTCTCCCGGAAGGCCCCGGAATAGATCTCTTCACAGAGATTTTCCTCCTTGGAAAGGTTTACCAAGAGCCTGGCAAAAGGACTTGAAGTGAAAGTCTTAACAACCCTGTACGAGGAGGAACGACCCTCTTAAAATCCCAAAGTAGTAGAGTAGGGATGAGTATCGATTGATAGACGAGATTTCATCGGAAGAACCATGGTCGTTCACGACTGTTAGATTGACGAAAGAAACAAGGGCATTATATACCTTGCCCCTTTTTCCTCTATCTTCGTGAATAGCGAGGAAATCGGGATCGTAGGCCCCCAAAGTCTAGGAGAACATCTAGACCGTTGATTTTTCCACACCCATGAAGTAGTGGAAGAGCACACAAGGTGGGACAGAACTAAGCCGTTAGATCTTAGCTAGAAAAATCCGACATCTGTTGGATCTGTTAAGAGATGCATGAGGGTTAAGCCCTCGTGAATAGGAGGTTGAAAGTTTTGACGAGAGGCATGGCCATCGGGATATCGACATTCGTGAAATCGGGATTCACGATGACATGAGGTCGGGAACTTTCATAGTGAAAATCCCCGAATCAATATGAGTCGTCCATCATAAAAGGACATGTGGACAAGATCGGGAGCCCGTCGGCATTTCAGAGATCGAAGGGGCAAGATGCCAGAATATTTCGGCAGCAGAAAACTCTAAAATCACAAGAAGCAATCAGGACCGTCCATCTTAGGAGGATGCGTGGCGGCAATCGGAGCATGCGGGAGAAGTACCGAAAGGAAATTCATCCATCGGGAAATCGAGAATCTCGTGGACAAGAAGCCCATACACTTCGAAATTCTGAAGTCTGGAATCCCGATAAAGAGAAAAGCGTCCATTGTAGGGCCAACTGTCATTATATTGGCACATCAGGATTCGGCGGATCGCGAATCCTGAGGACGAGTACACTTCGACAGTGGAAAGTCCGAAAACCCGACAGGAGATAAGGCCGCGGTCTTGTGAGATAGTGGTCACGTGGGCCAGAAATTTAGCTAGGAGGGATAACATGTAAGGGACCATATCGGTGAATTGGCTCATCAGGAATTTCCCATAGTGGAAACCCCAGAGTAGATCTGAGTCGTCTGATTGATGGAGGCTACGTGTCAAGAGATTAACTGCATTGGGAAACCAGGGATCAAGGATTCGGGAGTCCCGTGATCGAGAATCCGAATTCTCGTGATGATAAACCCCGATGGATGGACGAGATTCTTTCAGAGAATCTCAGGGTCTGTAATGACCATTAGATTTGAGGAAGAGACGCAGGCATTAATGCCATGACCCCTTTTTACTCTTGCAAGAAAGGAAGAAATCAAGACCGTAGACCCCATGATCCATGGAAGTACCTGGAACATCCATCTATAGATCACATGTGGCTGTCGGTTGACGTTTCAGCGTTTCGACATCCGGGGAACCAAAAGGCAAGAAGACCTTGCCTTCGTGAGTCACGAAATCCCGATACCCAAAATCCCATGGACCATTGGATCCACGCTCCTAAGAGTCGTCGATCTCTTACACGACTTTCCATATCGGAAGTCGGAGATTTGAATAACGAAGAGTTTTGGAGTCGTTGCACTTCTAACTCTCGAGTACCGAAACCTCGAAAGGATCCATGTCGTTGGATCAGGGGAGGCTTACGGCCGTCGATCTCCCTTTGGAGGGAAACTTTGGAGACCTCGGAAGTTTTGGGGATTCGAATGAGAAAGGAAGAGGTCATGCATCGCGATTTCCAGAATAGCGAAAAGTCAGTAAGGCCTTTGTCGGTTTAGGCGAGTGGTCACAGAACGTGGTCACGAGGACAAGACCCAAACAGGAAACTTTTACTCGCTAGCCCTTTCGGGGTTCGGTGCCTCCTTGTGTCTGGGTTTGCAGAGTCGAGCGACTCGACGTTCTGGTAGCATCGAGTCGCAAGGTGCGAAAAGATGTCGTGTTGATTCGGCCCATAGTCATGAAATACAATCATATGGGGGTGGAAAAAGGAAAGAGCTAGCCTGCACTAAGACTCGTAGGACTTCAAGTATTCTGATTGTTGAGAAATCAACGAAAAATTTTGATTTTCACAGTGGGTGTGTGATAAAGTGGTATCAGAGCATGGTTACAACACTCATCCTGACTGGGCTCATGTACGAGTCACGCATAAGCTCCGTTCGAAGTACTCCTACGAGGAGTAACCCCCTAATGTGGCTCTCTTGCCCAGGATTGAAAAACTCGGAGACGAGAACCCGACTGTGTATGCATGTGAAAGAGTTATAAATTATGCAAATTATAAAAATGTATTTAACTCTTGACTAATAACTAGTTTTGGTATTTTCACTCAAGCGGACGATCAGCCGCGGGAATCTACAGACGCAGAGTATGGTTACTCACCAAGAGGTGGGAGAAGGCTCCCACAACAGAGATGAATATTTTATCGAAAGAAGAGCAATAGGAACCCCTCCAGACCTAGCCGAGACTGTGAGGAGTCTCATGGTTGAACTGCAAAGCTGCAAGGCCGACAATGAAAGGATGATGAAAGAACAAGAAAAGCAAACCGAAATTAATGCAGTTTTACTGCAGAGCCTATCCGACCTACAGCGACAAATGCAGCATGAACCTGAGATGCAGAATCATGGTCATATCAGTGGCCATACTGAGAGAAGCACCTAAAGAAAGGTCCACCCCAGAGGTAAAGGACCAGTGCCATATGATTCCACTGAGAAGGAAGCTGGCGATTCAGAAGACTCTTCCAGCAGCAGGACCAGTTCATATTCCTGAAAGAAACAGAAGAAACAAAAGACTTCCAAGAGTCATAAATTTGAGGAATTCAAAAAGGCCAAACCTCCCTCCTTCGACGGTGAGATAAATAAGGGAGAGGAAGCCGAGGCCTGGCTACTTGGAATGAAGAAATATTTCAGATTCCATGATTTTTTAGAGAATTTGAAGGCCTGAGTGGCCACTTTCAATCTGAATGGAAAGGCTTCCATCTGGTGGGAAGACCTTAAGAATATGAAAGGGGTCCGCGAGGAGGACCTGTCTTGGAAATGGTTTGAGAAGTACTTCCGGAATAAGTATTTTTCGGAAAGATATTTCGACGAGAAGGCTAAAGAATTTTATGAACTCAAACTGGGACAACTTACTATAGAGGAATATGTCAACAAATTCCTCGACTTATTGAGATATGTACCCTACATCAAAGAAGAGAAGGCGAAGGCACAACGCTTCATCATTGGGCTACCCAAGGAATAC
>SNQJ01S0298652.1:0-10444 GCA_010110895.2 Picea sitchensis
TTTGGTAGCTATTTCTTACCTCTCTAGTCTTTTTTCTAGCTTAAGTAGTGCTTTTTCTTCTTTGTTTGCTTGTTAGTTGGGCTTGAGGTGTAAGAGGGGAAGTGGTACGGCCTCCCCTCTTCTTCAAGCTTGTGGGTAGGCTAGGACATGGGTAGATCTGGTTTGCATTTCAGTTTTTGTTGAGTTTTTCTCCTAGCTTGGCCGTGAGGTTTAGAAGGTGTGGGCACCTTCTCAACCCCACGTGGGTAGTGCTTGATTGCTTGTAGATTTAGCTTGCTGTTTTGGTTTCTTCTCTCTCTTGCTCATATCTCTTGCTAAGTTATCCTAATAATAAGATCTAAGAAAACAGTCAAATAACTAAGACAAGATAATTAAGAACCTACCTAGTTGGGTGAGAAACCCCCAAAGAGGTAAGGATAAGTGTTAATCCTTATTTTCTCATGTCATGTGATTAATCTAAGTGGATTTATGCTCTTAATGTTTATGCTTTAGATCAGATCTCACATCTCTTAATGTTTATGCTTTAGATCAGATCTCACATCTCTTAAGCCCATTGGGCAACACACTTAATAATTGCTTTGATCTTGCTTAGTTAGCTTATTATCATTCAAGCTTTTAATTTCTTTTAAGCACATATCTTAATCATATGTTTAATATCTCTCATGATGCTTAATTAATAAGTGGTTATTGTGTTTATTGCTTAACATCTCTTAATAGCCACGTCTTGGGCTTGAGTTCTCTTGAATGGTTTAACTTGGCAAACACATTAAATTTTCTTCTTCATCTCAAGACAGAATTTCTTGCCATTGAATATAATAATTATCTAATCTATTAATGTGATGTGCATGTGATCAAATGTATCTATCTCTTTAAGCCTTGTATCTCATTTGCTTCTTATGTGTTGATGCACTTAACGGTTTAAGCTTTAACAACACATTTTGAGCTTATTCGAGTTTCATTACATCTCATTATTTTGCACTTTTAAGTACCTTAAAACTCTCTAAAGTAATAATCACCTAAAAGTCTACTAACTATCATACATACTTAATAGACTATTTTAGGGTACCTTATGTTATCACTTACGGTTTGTAGGAAGGGTTTGGCTAGCTTGAGTCAAGGCTTGAGAGCAGTAAATGTGAGGCTACACCCACTTGTCACCTCGATGGGGGCTCTTTTTATTTAGGATGGCTAGTCCAAGGGATATGTCCCTAGGCAATCTGGGTTAAAGGCTAAGTCAAGGAAACCACTTTCACAGATTGCTGCACAAAAAGAGATAGTCAAGGAGAGATATCCACTAATGATGCACACGTGTTTGAGAGACAAGACAAATAAACTAGAATGTGTCTTTGCTTGATTGGTTAGTACTTCAAAGGATCAATGACTATCTTCAAGTATACATATGGCTTGATGATTGAAATATAATTATTGTGAAATTAATGATTATCAAACAAGACAAAATCACTTCTTCAATAAATTACATCAAGAGACAAGAGCATTCAATGTGCAAATCAATCCTTGTATTATATATCAACATGCAATAAATATCTCAAATTAACCCACACATATAATGTTGCTTTAGCGTCACTTATCACGGTGAAGCGTCACCTAGAATCAACTCACTTTGAAGACAAAGAGTGCAACGTTTTTGTCAGAGTGATAGCTTATGGGTGTAATCAATGACTCAAGATCTATAAAAGTCACAACGTTTTCAGTCAAGCAAAGATCAAATAAGTGTGATGTCATCCCTATAATGTTTCTGCATATAGGGTTGAACTAAGCCAATAAGGAAGGCGTTTTGACAAATTCAACCAATAAAAATTGCATAACCTCTATGGCTATGAAGAGATAACTGGTACACACCTTTTATTCAAGCAAAGTTTTATTTAGGGCAAAGCGTTATCAGCACTAGGGTTAGTTCAAGTAGCTAGGGTTAGGCAGCTAGGTTAGTTAGTTTTTCAAATTAAAGTAGTTTGAAAAGAGTTAAAGGCATAAACAAGCTCAAGATCGATCCTAGACTAGTGCCTTGGGTTAATGGAGTCAATTGAAGTGAGACTAATGGTTTAGGAAGACTCAAACTCAAAGACAAGAGGGTTAGGGTTTGATGGTGTTGCTATGCTTGAGCCATCAACTCCCCTAGAAGGAAAAGACTTACCCTGGGGTGTAGCTAAAGCTAGGCCTAAAGCTTTCTCTTCTCTCTTTGAGACTTGTTTGACAAAGCGGCTAGCTTAGGAGCACAAATCTAGAAAAGTGTTGCTCATACAAGGCTTTTCAAAAACCCTGAGAAGTAAACCCTAGAGTGTAAACTTAATTAGGCCTAGGGCCTTCTTTCTTCAATTTGTGCTGAAAACTAACTTAAAATGAGAGGGAATCTAGTGTAGCTATAGCTAGGCTAAACTCCTTCCAAATCAAATGGCTATAAGCTCTGTTCATGGGGACATGAAGCCATGACCTACTTGTGTTGGCTCCCTAGGGTTTCAGGATTAAGCAAATGACAACAAGATAACAATTAATGCAAATGTTAAATCAACAACCATTCATTCAAGAGGTTTGTTGGCTGCTTACAAGATCATGAAGAATAATCCAAATCCTGGTTGTAAACCTTCCAATGAATAAGAGTGCACCACTTGCCAAATAATAACCTTCCAAAGAGCCTCCCTCCAAAGAGATAGAAAACCAAGAACAAAGAGCTAAGAATGTATCTCTCACAAAGCAAGTTATGTTATGATAAAATGAGGAAGCGTCCTCAATATATATGATCTCTTGACCTTAGATTTACAAAATAGGTGAACAAAATAGCCGAAATGAGGCTAACATTACATTATTCAATCATTTGTCCTTGTGCTAAATGCCAAAAATGAGCTAATAATGGTAGAACAGCCCTAAAGGGGAGGCGTTGTCCCTTTTAGGGCAATATCATCAACCAATAAGCCAGACGTTGGCCCTTTTAGGGCTCCTGCAGGTTGCCACATGTGCCAAATGATCTTAGCACACTTCCACATGCTCCAGTAAACGTCCAACTAGCCATGGTGGCGTCCTGTCCATCAAGATCCGCGTCAGATGCCAAAGTGATCCCCCACATAAGAGCCAAATCTCTGCTTAAAAGTCGAGATGAGATCTTCTTCTTCTCGTACAGGGCTTGTCAGCCAGATCACGCCTCTGCGCCATCCCAGCACGTCCATCACGATGGGCTCTTCCTGACCCCATGGAGGTTCGAAATAATCATCTCCCCATGCCAGATCTCACAGGCTGTCGGGCATGGTCTGCACATCAAAGACTAAGCCTCGGGGCTCATCGATCCTAGACATCATAGCAATGTAAATCCTGTTTCATCATTAAAATTATCAAATATGCATAACATCTCGTCTTCTAAGAAACAAAGACATTACCTGGATCAACTATACAAAGCTAAAGAAACCAAAGGGCAACCTATTGGGTATACCCACAAAGAAATGGAAAGTTTCCTCAAAGGGTTATTCAAACCTTGTATAATGATGTGATGTGGTTAAGGGATGTCCAAACACACGGGCAGAGTGAAATACAGGGATGCATGATATTACATATGGGTTCCTTTGTAGAAGGCGAGTTGTAACTATCATAGATGCATTTTTTCCAAGCCCTTATTGCCTTATCTTTCTTTGTTTGCATTTTTTACTACAAGCCTTGGCCAGCCCAGAGACCTTGCCTTGGCTTAGTGGCAGGCGGCAATTACCCACTAGTATCTTATTGTGAAATGAGAAGGCTCGTTGGATTTCAACTTTGGCCATGCAACCAAAGTCTTCCACAGTTTGGTACCCGGATGGTGGCAATGTCATATCGCTAAATACTCATGATCATGAATCATGATAGGCCGGCTCGTGATGAGACCTCCATCCTCTTGGTTAGGTCTTGCATTTATTTATTTATCATTTTCTTAGGGTCCCATAGTTTCTTGCTCGAGGGCTTTTATTACCTTCTCGGGGATCCCTGGTAACATCTAGGTTTTCATTTTCCTATGGCTTTGATCTTTTACGGTACTTTTACCCCACGGGCCTTCCAGCCCCTTCTTCCCACAAGACAAGATGTGGATGGTCATCCTAATGGCTAGACTAGGGAATGGGATGGATGAGCGGTTTTTTTTTAAGATGTAAGAGTGATGATAATATGGTGGGAGGCGGACGATGGCTCTACAAATCCCCCCCTTGGTGTTGTGAAAACCCATGAATACCAACTTGCTAAGCTACCATCAATTACTAGCAGTGGTCGGGATTGGATGTAAGATCAGCAGGATTATCTGAAATGAAAGAGATCCTGAAATGCATACATAAAGAAGGTTATAATGATCAAACATGACATACCATGATACCTAGGACCAATTACCTCATGAAGCAAGAGCCTTTTAAGTGCAAACCCCAGGCTAGGTAGTGATGGAGAGGTGATGCTGGTGTGGGACAAATGCAGTGAAGAAAAGATGGGCCCTCGGGGCCATGCTCAGAATCATGCTCTCATACTCCATGTCTAGGACCATGTGGGCCTAGGGACATGATCTCCTAGCTATCCCTAGTGTCGGGGATAACACATAAGACCACCATCTAAAGCCATCTAAAACCGGGTTTGAGAAACAGCGGAGGTAGTGAGGGTAATCAGTGGCTCTCCCAGTGGGTGTTCTCTCCGGGAAATACTCTTACTTGTTAGGGTGACCATGGAAGCTAGGGTGGGCCTCGTTGCCTTACTATCTTGAGCACTGAGCAGTTATTTGGTGGAGCAAGAAGTTCGAAGCACACATCTAGCTTAGGGGTGGGAAACTTAAAATTCTTAAAAAAAGCCTAACTATTAAACCCTTGGCGACATCTAATAATATTTGGGGGTTGATAGCAAAGAGTGTGGAGTTGTCTTCATATCTTCATAGTAACTGTGTTTAATTCTTCTAAATCTTGGTGATCTTGGTGATGAAGTATGTTGATGATCTAGTGTAAATGATGATATGATTGATGCTTGAATCTTCTATATCCTGCACACATTGAGCAAATACTTGGTTAGTTTTGCTGTATAAATTGTAATCTATTATTCTTTTAGTTGTAAATCTTGTAAATGAATGTATATGATATTCTTTCATTGAGTTATTCTTTGTTGTAAAATCTATAACTTGTAATTCTTTGTAATAAACCACCCCTTTAACATAGTTAACCCCTTTGCTTAATTTCTAGGCACTAGTCTTAAGTTGATAGGAAAGGACTTGCTTGTCATGCTAACCCTTGCATATTGCATGGTTGCCTTAGCATCTTAGAGTTAGAATCCCCTCTAACCTTAGAAATTAAAATTAACTCCTAGATCTAGCAATTCATCTAGTAACTAAGATTCCTTTGGCTTGATTGATGCTTGAATCTTCTATATCCTGCACACATTGAAAATATACTTGGTTAGTTTTGCTTTGTATAAATTGTAATCTATTATTCTTTTAGTTGTAAATCTTGTAAATGAATGTATATGATATTCTTTCATTGAGTTATTCTTTATTGTAAATCTATAACTCGTAATTCTTTTGTAATAAACCACCCCTTTAACATAGTTAACCCCTTGCCCAATTTCTAGGCACTAGTCTTAGTTGACCTAGGGAAAGGACTTGCTTGTCATGCTAACCCTTGCATATTGCATGGTTGCCTTAGCATCCTAGGATTAGAATCCCCTCTAACCTTAAGAAATTAAAATTAACTCCTAGAATCTAACTTAATTCATCTAGTAACTAAGGTCTACCCCCTTTGGCTTCCCTAGGAGTAAGCCTAGACGGAAGAGGTTCCGGTCAAAGTGACAGTGTGGGTTGTGAACCTAGGCATTGTGCCTCCAAGGACACACTAAGTGAGCCGAACTCAAGCTCACGTTTGCAAGTGTGTATAAGGACGACAACACACCCCTATTTGGCTACTCGGGAAGGCATAACACTCTGAAATGTTGTAATGTTATAATGTTCCAAAATGGGGACATTACAATGATCATGGCAACCACTAGATGCATTGATGATACACACACATTGGTGGCAAGATATTGTTGGAGGGCCTCGATGGCACATGATAGTTCGGATGGGGGACTTGCCATTGATGACTTTCATACACTCAGGGAGAGAGTGACTGTGATGAGGGCCGACTACCAACAATTGTTGATGGATAGAGATTACCTATTAGAGGTTGGCGAGATGTATCACAGGGCACTGAGGGAGAAGGAGATTGAGGTGGACCGACTCACTCATGAGTTGGTGAGCACACGAGGATTCTTGGAAGGTGCACAGACAACCCTTCAAGAATCAGGGGCCAGATTAGAGTAGCTCCTTCAGGAGACTAGTCGGGGATCCTCTACATCTATCTCAGTAGAGAGTCAAATATATCCTTCAGTTACATTGCTAGAGGGTGTTGATGGTTTGGTAGAGGAGCACCAGTTGATGGAGGAGCATGAGGAGTACCTAGGATCACTGATGGTTATGGAGGGATATGACCAGGAGAGGCTGGAGGATGTCCGGGTGTCACAGGGACCACCATTCATGGGTAGTTCTGAGATAGTTGGTCATACACATACACATGGGGATTCCAGAGCTAGGGGAAGTTACGAGGACACTATCATTTGTGTTTCAGGATTGGTTGATATCCATGCAGAGGTTGATCTGGCAGTACACCTTGGACACATGATGATGCAGGAGGATATAGGGGCTTGCATGACTATCCAGGGGCATATGATGATGAGAGACAGTTCACAGGAGCATGTAGAGGTGTACAGTGGGATTCAGGGGGACACATTGGATTGCAGGGAGGAGACATACTTAGTGGAGCATGGAGATTCCTCTCCCTTAGCAGTAGTACATAGTTATGGAAGATCACCTTCACAGTAGCAACAACTATATGAGTGACGATGGAGGGAGAGTGATTGACCAGTAGCTTGTGGAGTTATCTACTGTTGTACCTGATGGTTGGAGTCCAGTTACGAGTACAGACAATTATTCACCATGGGTGCCAGTGGATGAGCGTTTGGTCAAGTCCTTGGGATTGACCAAAGTCTATGATACTTTCCAGTCCTACATACAGTTGCAGTTATTTCTATTAGCCTTCCCCGATACTTTCATCATAGACAACATCATAGGGGGAGATAAACAGTGGCATGGGACATGGAGAGTTGGTAGGCAGAGACGACCTGACGGGAGTGACTTGATTATATACAGCAGGATAGGGGTGGTTCATCCGAGAAAGTCATATGAGGCTTGGGGTGTGATGGAGAGCATTCTCAGCCGGGGGACAGAGTATGTTCCAGAGATGGGTACAGGTTCAGAGTCTCAGCAGGATGAGGACTGGGAGAAGAGATGGATAGATGCTTTAAATAAGGTCTATGAGGTCAATTGGCAGGAGGTATGGTCGCAGCAGACAGTGTCAAGGATTTTGAGGATTATACATGATGTACCTATGGTTGGACAACTTGGCCATTTCAGGACTTGTCAGCAGGACAGAGAGAGATTCTCCTTGGGAAATCTCGATGATGATGTCACGAGACACATGGGGGCATGTTTGGTATGTCAGCATGACGAGTCAGGGCATGACTTCGTAGCCACCCTTGTTTTAGTGTTGAGTTGGGACAGTATGCTAGCTTCTCTCGAACCTGGGGAACTAGAGAGATATAGTAGGGTTGACATCATAGGGATATTGCTGGAGCATGGGACTTCGCAGGCTGCAGTGTGGATTGCCAGGGAGGCCGAGTTTAGTGATCATGGACAGGACAACATGACTATCAACATACTTCGGCCAGAGGTTTATAGTTTGGTGGGCACCAAGATACTTGGTATGACACCTTAAGAGTTATATGATGTAGGATTTGGTGTTCTTCTAGAGCACATGAGGGTTTTAGAGACTTGCATGATTGATTCCTACCATTGTTGGGGGAATTTGAGAGCAAGTCGAGATGAGTATGCTTTGTGGTAGGGTGGCTCTCCCTGGTCGAGGATCAAATATATCGGTAGATCATCTTCTTGGTTAGCAGGGGGTATGGATTCAGCCAGAGATGATAGTTGGGAGATGGGTTTAGGTGAGAGACTCATTGATGGATGGATATTGTATTTACTTGTTCCATTTGTTGGAGGTCTTCAGAAGTTTCATGGTGTTGGTATCTTATAGGACTATGCTTCACATGACACTGCAGTTCGCATCTTGATATGGGATCCAGGGATTGGAGTGCTTAGTAATCTAGAGTTTGATGGGGCCGAGATCCGAGTAGAGTGGTTGCTTGGGGAGTTGACCGAGGATTGGTTGCACACAATCATTCTACTCATCAGGAGCATTTGGGTGTCATGTGTGGTGAGCATTGGGAGGGGCCATGTCTCGAGGAGAGCTTACTACAGGTCACACAGGTGGATATGGGATCCTGGTATCATATACAGATTGATTCAGTTATTGCTTGAGGACAAGCAATATTCTAGCAGGGAGGACTGTAATGTCCCCATTTTTGGACATTATTACATTACAGAGTGTTATGCCTACCAGAGTAGCCAGATGGGGGTGACATCGAGTTCAGGAGATATTGAGGGGTTTTATTGGGGCTGACTTGCATTGTTCATCATATTTCATCATCAGGACCCATTCCGCACAGCTTGGCTTTGGTTCCATTGCATTCCAACGATTTCCGTAATTTTGAGTTATTATGGGTCATATTTTAATTAAATTCACTAAGAAGGTCATATTGGGCATAATACTTGGAGAAACCTCTTAGTGTAATATCTCATCGAAATTGGGAGGAAGAGAACTACAAGATTAGATGATGAGAAGTGACTTTCAGTGGCCGAAGAAGCCATAGGGAAGAATAAATCACTTTTAGAGGCAAAAAAAGCCAATTAATTAATAAAGTGATTTAATTAAAGAATAATAAAATAAAGTAAAAGTCACTTGGAGGGAAAAGGTGAATAGGGGGGATAAAAGAGAGATAGGGGCCTCTATTCTTTCATTATGTTGATTATCATTTTGATGTCTAACTTCTTGCTAGAAAGCCCATGATACTTGGGGGTTTTGAGGGTTTTGACTGAACAAACCCTAGAGATCAGCTCGGTGGTGAAAGATTCCACCTTTCCTGATCCAAGCTTGGCCAAGGAGGTGAAATATTCCTCCCTCACCACTCAACATCAGTTTCTATTCAGTTCAAATCCATTTCAGTCGTTCATTTGTGAAGCAGGGCGAAATATTGCTTGGAGGGGTGCATCTGGTAGTGGAAATCTTCATATTTTGGGGTTGTATCAGTTTCTACCTGTTGGGATCGAGTTCTATACATCTTGGGTGAATTATTTATGAGGAGATTGGCCATTTCATTCGTGGATTGAGCCTCATCTTCAGCCAGGGCGAATTCAGACCAAGCATGGCACATATCTTGTCATTGGGGCCATCCTTTGTTGAAGAAATTACATATTTTTGGAGCAGTTGTTATAAAGATTCTATTGGGAGACTCTTTGCCTTTATTTGGCTGCATTTTGTATGTATTTTCCAGCCATATATCAGCTGTAACAAATGCATTTCAGATCTGGAAATTACTGTGTGTTGGACAGCCAAGTGCATATTAAATAAAACAAGGATTTGAGGTACTATCTTATGATGTTTAATAGCTATTAGTTTCTGATTTATTTGGTTATCATTGCATGTGTATTCTTTATATATGACATGAAGAAATATGGGCCAAATACATCAGAAAATGCACTTAAATGAATGCTACAGCGATTGCACACAAAGTGTTTGACAAAACACTTCAACCAACCAACTGAAAATAAACGTAAGAGCAAACACAAATTCAAAACAACCACTCATTGGGAAGGGTTTTAGGTGTTGCATGTGATGTGTTTGACATAAACGTCATCCCTTAAACTTGAGTTAATTGAGACAACAAATATTGAAGTGATTTCAAGGGAGTTGGGATCTTGTAAGCCAAGTGTTTGACGAAATTCCTCAACCACATAGATCTGATTTTTACATCAGATTTGGTTGGGAACATTACAACTCATGATGCCATCAATAAAGTCGAGCTATGTATTGTTTCTAAACCTCATTTTGGAAGAGATTGGTTAATGTTTTGGAGCAAAGTCACACTACCTGGAATCAGCGTGTTACATAAGTTGCACTAGTCATGGGATACCATATGCATTCATAACAAAAGGGGCAAGTCCATATTGTCCAAAGGACAAAAATAATAATTAATAAATGTGGAATATACATTAATTGATTGATATGTAGTCAAGAACACTGATATATATAGTACCTAAGAGACATGACTATATGGTTAAGACGGTATTGATTAAGAGACATGGCATTCAAAGGGAAACTGTTGACACCATTAGTTATTTCCAGCTTTGTGTTTATCTTTATTTTTATTCTAAAACTTTTTTTTAAAATGGCTTGAGCATGTTTGATTCTCAAGCATGTTTCTTTTGTTACTCTCAGTAATTTGTTAATAAACAGTA